>JANHGC010003564.1:864489-887118 GCA_027560395.1 Boaedon fuliginosus
CTTGCAACTTTAAGACTTGTGGACTTCAACTCTGGGGAATTCTGGGAGTTGAAGTCCACAAGTCTTAAAGTTGCCACGTTTGGAGACCTCTGGTCTAAAGTTTTGGCAAAATGAAGGCCTTTTGAAATATATATTTATCTATTTAGCTACCTACTTACTTACTCAGTAGATTATAGGTACTGAAAAGATTCAAGAAAACTTCCAACTGCCATTTGAAGAAGGAAGAAAAATACTGTTATTCTGTCTTCCGTATAATATATATATGCTGTCTTCCATATAATAATTAGCAGAATGAAAAAGTAAACTGTGAACTGATAATGTGGCATTTTTGTTTAAAGAATCAAGTCATATCAGTTCATACATACATGTTATCAAAATAAATCAATTTTGTTACTAGGCAGTGAAACAATCATGTTGCCATTGAATTGTAACCTAATCTTTGCTTTGGCAATGGATAACAGTGGTACTTGCTTTTGAATCTGACATGTTTTTTTATACAAAGGGCAAAATTGACTCTTTGTCAATGAAACTGAAGCTGCAGTTTTATACTAGATGGTACAAGTTTTTATGCTAGGGGGATCAGAACCTTCATTTTATTTTAAGACAGCAGCATCTAATATTGCATTTTCTATTAATTTAATTGACATCCTGTGTTCTTACTTGAAGGTGGCAAATTAATTGTGGAAGACCATCTGTTTGAAAACTGGGTATGTATACCATTGCTGGCAATACATCATGTAGTAGTTTTGCAGTATCCAATTTAAATCAGATGGAAATGTTGGCCTTCTGAGAATTATGATCAATCAATATTTCATTTTAGTAATGGCAGAAAAAGAAGCTGCTTGAAGCCTACAACTTTTGAAAAAATCTTCATCATCTTAATGGTAGGATTTTACTTACTTCCCTTACTCTGAGAAAAAAACAAGTAGGTTCATAAACAATTCTTTTCTAAATATTTTTCTTTATGTCATTTAATATAAAATTTGGGTTTCTGTTCAATATTTGTTTTCGGAACTGTTAATTTGAAAGAGAGAATGGGAGATGGGGTGGTTAGATAGCGCTGCCTTGTAGTTATCATCTCTTTTCATTGGTCTTGCTGGCTAAGTCTACTGAAAAATAGGACCTTCTTCCTCAGTTTTCAGTTCTTTTAAGGCCTTTGCCATATTGGCTATGAATTCTGGGAAGTGTAGTCTTTGATATATAGAGGCAAATTATTTTGGGAACCCTAATATATACATCTGAAAGTACATTTAAATCTTGGATATGTGAAACATATAAAAGGACAGGATCAAGTCTAGTGGAAGATGTGCTAGTCTTCATTCTGAGATAAATTACATAGCTTATGAGATAAAGTGTTTGCTCTGTGATCTCACTTTTGAGTGAGATCTCAAAACATTTCATTTGAACACAAATCAGAGGAATAACACTTGACCAAAGAGAGACAAAAGCCATATGTCATATATGATACATCACTTTGTCTTAGTTATGATTAATCTCGCATTTTCAGTTTCTTTCAGGAACTGCTGTTAACTAAGCAATGGAATTTAAACTTTGGAGAGGTAGAGCTGGTTCAGCTTCTACTCAGGATGAAAAAATGCTTTAAGGATTCAAATCTATATTTAGGATTTGGGCTCATTGTTCTCAAAACAATCTGTCTCACAGGGCTGTTGTAATGGAAATGGAGTGGGGAGAAATAATAGCAGTTTCTTTTCAGAGTTCTGCAGAGGAATATTTTAAAGAAAATGTAATGGTTATTAAAGAAACATTTTTTTCTGAATGTCACATTTGTGAAGAAATAACTCAAGGTCTTTGGTGCCATTTGACATGATAGCCAGCTCTGTGTAAAAGATTCTGTTTTGTTTCCTAAAAGCTGACTGAAAAAATGTGAAAATTGCTCAAAGTTACATATTCTTACAGTACAGGAAAGTTTTGCGTAGAGATTTTGTAACTTTTAGTTTGACCTTATTTTGAATGAAGTAAGAAATTATGTTGAAGTAATTAATCAGTGACCCAGGCGGCCCAAGGCCATGGATATAAGGGGAGGGAGTTGAATTTCACTTTTTGTTCCTTCATCCCATTTTTTTTTTATATTGATGCAAACCTAACTAGATCTTCTCTTCAACCAAAGATATCCTTTGCATTTATTATCTCAATTTCTCAGTTTTCTTGAAAGGAAGTTGTACATAAGAGACAATGAGTATAGGCTTCTTTTGTCTTACTTCTGAAGCTTTAGAAAAGACTAAAAACATTAAAATAATGTTCAGTGTAATTAGGTACATCCTACTGGTATATACCTTGTCCTTATATCTCCTAGTCATAACAGTACTTTTAATTTCCATCAGTATGTTTATTTTATAAGGGTGTCAAACTCGATTTTATTGAGGGCCGCATCAGGGTTGTGTTTGACCTTGGGGGGTCGGGCTGGGTGTGATCAGGGTGGGCATGGGCAGCTCGATGTCACTTGTATTGGGAACACCTGTGATGGCCCGAGCTCTGTTTTTGGTTGCGATGGTCTCCTGCAACCCTCTGCTAGCAAAAACAGCTCAGGAGGGCCACCCGCAGCTCTTCCATGCTTTGTTTTCGGCTGTGATGGCCTTCTGCAACCCTCTGCCAGTTAAAACAGAGCTCAGGACTGCTTCCCGCAGCCCTCCAGAGCTCAGTTTTTGTTGGCAGAGGCACCATGGGACAGTCCTTCACTATTTCCAGGGCAGCCCTGTGGGACACATCTAAACACCCCCTGGGCCGGATCTAGCCCCCAGGCCTTGAGTTTGACACCCATTTTATAAGATAAAATTTAGCATAATTTATGTTGCTAAGTGAGAAATTTGTTAAATGAGTTTTGCATCATTTTATGACTTTTCTTGTCATGTTTGTGAAGTGAATCACTGCTGTTGTTAAATTAGTAACAGAGTTGTTAAGTGAATCTGGCTTCTCCATTGACTTTGCTTGTCAGAAGGTCAGAAAAGGGGATCACCTGACCCTGGGACACTGCCACCGTCATAAATGTGAGTCAGTTGTTAGAAATTCTATATTGTTAGGGTTTGTATATCTGACTGTTCGGTAGCTGATTTTTCTGGAATTAGGAGTAAGTTTAGTTGTACTTTTCTGCAATTCAGTCGCTTACCTGAAAATAATGTGAAATTACAAGTGCTAAAGTCTGGAATTAAACTTGATTGCAACAACTTCTGTGGAACTTAGAACATTGGATTTAAAAAGTAGCATTCAAAATTGTATTTAAACACTGGGTTTCAAACCAATTTAAATTAATTATTTTGGTTTAGTTTATTGACTAGCATAGAGTAGCATAGAGTAGATATCCTGCCAAAGATAATTCAGGATTTGGAAGAAAAGGAAAATGGAAACTTAGTGATAATTCAAAGTAAAGTATGAAGATTTTTAAAAGTGTACAGGTAGATCTTGATGTATGACTTTTTTTTAAAGACTGCCCAAAATTACAGTGGCCTTGGAAAGGGTGCTTCATGGGTCTGTAGAGCACTTCCAATCATCGTAAAATGTTGTGCTGTCTCTTCCTCCATGGTTATATGATTACAATCTGGGTGCTTGGCAACCTATTCTCACTTATGACTGGTTGCCAAGCACCCTGGTATCATGTGATTGCCATTTGCAATCTTCTCTGCCGGCTTCCCCAGGAAGTAAATGGGGATCCAGCATGGAACACTGCAAGCTGTTCTGCCTGCTAAGAGGACTCCCTGTTGTTTCTGGGAACTGGGTGAAAGAGCTGTCTGCTGAAGGGAATTGAACTCCTTAGCATGGTGGAGAAACAGATCTGAGCCCTCTTTCTTGCACCCTGCTGAAGATCTTCATTCAGGTGTGCAGAGAGTAAAAGAACGGCTTCAGCAGGCAGCTTGTTTAACTTGTCCCTAGAGGGACAAGTTCTTGTCCCAAGAAATCTCATAGGAGAGACAGTACAGTAAGATAAGTACAGTAAGATTAGAAGTACAGAACGCCTCAAGCAGGTGGGAGAGGCCCTGGGAGGCCTGGTGCAGGGCGTGAGTGAGTGTCTCCCTCAACAAGGGCTGAAAATCCTGCTTAGATTTCAGCACGGAGGAATTTTAGCTTCCCAGGGTCTCCCCATTCCCCCTAAGGCACTGGCACATCTTAGCCAAGACTCTATCAGCTTAACAAGTGATAACTCAAGAACCAGAACTGGGAGTTCCAGAATTGGAGTCATTGAATGAAGCAGGCACATTGACAGTCACATGACATCTTGTTTAACAGTGCTTTGCTCAACAACTGAGATGCCATCCCAGTTGTGGTCCATAAGGAGGCTCTACCTGCAATGCTACCTTTAGAAAACTATTTTCAACATTTTAACATTATAGATGGCTACCAAAGGGGAGCAAATATTATCATCAGGAAATTCATTCATCGTTCACTTTTGTGAGTGATGTTGATTGATATATAACTAATAGAAGAATTATGTCTTTCTTATTAATATTAATAATATTAGACAAGAAAAATAAATGGATGTTTATGTTAGGAAAGCTGTGTCTGGACAGGGAAGGGATCTTACTATTGGAGTGTACAGTTGATTATTTATTTACCGAAAATGTAAAACTTCATCTGATTAAATACTGGAAATAGAGAGTTTGATGTAAGGTTATCATCAACTTGTACCACTAGAACAGTATCAAACTCAGGTTGTCAAGTCACATGATGTATCACAACCTCCCCCCCCTTTGCTAAAATAGGGGTGGGCGTGGCCAGCACGTGATACATCCAGACCACAAGCCGCAAGTTTGACACCCCTGGGCTAGAGTAAAGTGGAAAACGTTGTCCTCTGTTTTTATTCTTCTTATTCCTTCCCATTCTCTTAGTATTAGAAGTAATACATTATGTTACCTCAGTAGCTTGGTTGATATATTTTTATGTGTATCTATAATTATCCAGGTATGTCTGAAAGGAAACAAGCAGTTTTCCTGGATGCCATGCTATCTACCTCCTTCTATGGGCAGTCCTCTCAGTCACTTCATCAGTGGATAAAACATTGGCAATAGGCTTTATAATTTTAACATTGGACAGCAAGGACTTTTAGAACAAATTTGCTCTTCTATTTCTGTAGGTGTATCATATTATTGACTCTTCCCATTACTGTTTAAAGAGTTTTTGGGAAGTACAGTGAAACATCAATTTAATGGACTGTTTTGGGGAAAGAAGGTCTGCTACTTCTCTGTTAAATTGCAAATTATGTCATTCATAGTTATTTATGTTGCTACTACCCTGTGGTTTCCTTTCAAACATATTTGTATTGAGTTACTGAGTGAGATATGGAAGGACAAGAAAAATAAATACGGGACCAACTTTTGCTCAACCAAAGATCTGTCTTAGTGCTGATGTTAAGATGCAAATTAGGTTATTCACACCAGATTATATCACTTATAATTAGATGTAAATTAGGTAAAATATATTGTATTTTTAACTGTTGTTAGCCGCCTCGAGTTCCCCCTGACCGGGGAAATGAGGTGGGGTATAAATCTAATAAAAATAAATAAATAAATAAATAAAAATAAAAGCTAATGTAAGTTTCTTGTCTGATTGGACTGGACATGTTTTTTTTATTTCAGGGGAGTCTTCTGATAAAAATTTGGTTTATTGCATGCAACATCTGTTAAATGCAGGTCTGTTAAACTGTTTCACTGTAATTGTGAATTGACCTTTAATTCCTAAAATATAAATGAAAAAAACTTATTTCATACATGTTACATGGGCAAATGAAAATAAAATAACCCACAGGTGAATCATCTTATGATAGCTAATAGTTAAGGGTCATGCAAAAATCATTTGTGCTTTCAGTTTCATGAATAGCCCATATCCTCCCTTTTCTCCTTCCCAAAAGAAGCTATGAATAACAGGGCTGTGGAATTTTGAAGATTATCTTAAAATTGTCAGAAAGCAGAAATGAATAATCTAATGAACATAGTAAAACTACAATTTAATCTTGATTTTTAAAGATGACCATATGTTAAAATTTTTTGTGGTTGGTGCTAGACCAGTACTTTCCCCAGTAGATTATTTGTTCAATTTATCAGTAATCCTTCAATTAGATATTGCACCATACAAAATGCAGGATTAGAGGAGTTTTTTATTCATTTTTTTTTTAAAAAAATATCAGCTAAATGTAAAATGTAGAGATTAGTTCTTAATACAAGAATATATTTTTTTCACTTTTATTAAGTGAAAAAGAGCCAACACTTAAATTTATTATTTATATCCAAAGAGGGATGCTGAAATTTTACAGGCATGGGCATACACACGTGCATGAGCGCTCACACTTGCACACACACGCAAAGATCTATTTGGCCTGATTTCCATTTGTACAATGTAAGCTTTTATCAGAACGTAAAGAACCCCAATGCATGATCTATTAAACTTGAACTATACTCTTGCTTCCGGGAGATTGTTTTCTATCTATACGATCGTTCAAAACATTGATGTCACTGAAAAGGATAACAAGCAAAAAGAAAATCAAAACAGATGATTCATGATGCTAAAGTTATATTTCACAAGATGGCAATATATCTCCCTGACCCATTGTCCTCCAGATAGAATTCTGGAACTCCATCCACCAGTAACTGGGAATTCTGGGAGCTGAAATCTCAACAAGTCTGTCTTTCATCAGGGTAAAGAAGGCTGCATTAGGGTCAAATCTAATTTTCACAAACTCTAATCTAATCTTTGCAGATCTGTCTTTGCAAAAGACAGGCTTGTATTATATTTCCCCTTTGTCCCCATAATTTTAACTGTCATCTTGTCTCCTCTCATCCAACAATTGATGGGCAGGAGCAAATTTCATTTCCCCACAGCGAAACTGTTTTGTTTATAAAGGAAGAGAGAGAAACTATTCAGAATACTAGTTGGATGGTTTTGAAAACCCATCTACTCAAGGAAGAAATTCTGGTTTCGATAGATAGGGTGGAATGGATACAATAAGTCTCAAAATGTATGTCTTTTGTTTACTTCTTTTCAGTTTGCTGGTTTAGATCCAAAAGATGCATGTTATATGCAAACAGATCCTTGGTATTCTTTCCTGTGTATAGTGCAAAACAATCTTAAAAGCTTAGGGGCAGATAAATGTTTTCAATCAGAATAGAACTGGAAGGGACCTTGGAGGTCTTCTAGCCCGACCCCCTGTTCAAACAAGAGATCCCATACTATTTCAGACAGGTGGCTGTCCAGTCTTTTCTTAAATACCTCCAGTGATAAAGCACCCACAACTTCTGTAGGCAAGCTGTTCCACTGGTATTTTGTCCTCATTGTCAGGAAGTTTCTCCTTAATTCCAGATTTCTTCTCTCTTTCATTAGTTTCCATCCATTGTTTCTTGTCTTGCCTTCTGATGTTTTGCAAAAATAAAAAAAATATATGTTTTTTATAACCCCATAGAAGATTTCAAGATTTCAAATAATTTACTTTTTCGTCCTAAGTTTTATAACCTGGTACAAAAATACTTGTTTTCATGCTGAATGCATGTACATCTTCATACCACTCTTAAGTAGAGATCAGTTGTTTGCAACATTTCAGTGCTAATTTTTTTTAAGCATGCCATCTACAGGCAAAGCAAATTGAAATTTTAAATGCCTTTTCAATCATATATCTTATTTCTTGAAGTATTTAGTTCACAGATGACTCATCACTTGCAGAGCTCCGACATTGGGTATCATAATATTGTGATATTAAGCTGCAGAAACCCACTGCGTTATCAACGTACCTCTGTAGAATGGAGACGGCAGCAGCTGGGCATAAAAAAACCCCAAGGCTTCAGTATGACAGAACTAAAATTGGAGTTGGCAATTACCACATGCATGATTCACAGTATTGTGAAGTGAAGCTACTATATAAATCAGCCCCAGTAATCATAGGGTTTAAAATTAGTCTGTTACTATTAACTCTGCTAGCTTTGGCATATGCTAAAGCCGCTATAAAAAGTGAATGGTGTAGCATGTTTGAAATACAGGTTTAAAATAAATTACTTAAGCAACCCCCACTAGGAGGTCTTAGGTACTCACAGGGAGAGAGTTTTGAGGGTGTTTACAAAGGTTTCTGTAATTGCAAATGCATTTTATTATGCCATGAAGCCTAATAATAGCTCAGTGTCAGAACATGTGATTTGCATGTATGAGGCTTCATATTGAGGCCTTGGAAACGCCACTTAAAAGGTTTCAGGTATCAAAGCTGAGGATCTTTTGTTTGAGATGACTTGAGTCCTGTTCCACAATAGGCTAGAGCAAAGCTAGGCAGTGAAAATGTCTAAAATTTTGAGGGTGTTTACAAAATGTCTCAAACATTCATTGGGCAAGCAGGAACATGTCCACCCAAAGTGCTAAGCTATAGCAAAATACCAGTTTCATTTTCTAAGAATGTCTTGAGATGGATAATCTCAGAGACATTTTGGAAAGAAATATGCATGGAGATGTCCTTTGCTTTGCAGATATGACATATTTCTATGTATTTATTTATGATTTGAAGAGAATACAAAATGGAGTCAATTGATGTAGAGAGCCCAGAAGGTAGAAGAAGAGTGCCAATTGCAGACTACTGCCCATGAATGTATTCATTAAATTTATATGTTGCCCATCTCACTGTCACATGACTCTGGGTGGTTTACAACAATCTAAAAATCCATTCTAATTGATAAAACACTTTGAAATGTTAAAAACATTCAGCATGGAAAATTAAAACATTAAAAATTAATTCAGAACTGGATAAAAAGGGACTGATACCAGTATGTAAATGGTGTGGAAATGGGATCTTTTCCTAAGCTACTAACCACCTCCAAAGTGGGATGCCCCCATCGGGGCCAAAGAAGAGCCAGATTTTCAGGCCCTTTTGGAAGGTCAAGTGGGTGGGAATGTGTACCACATTGCTTAATCAAGGAGTAGAGAGAACTGGTCTAGTCTGAAAACTGCACAGAAGTAGTTATTTATATTGAATGTTTGGGTTTTTTTTGACGAATCCTAGTTTCCATGCTTTTTAAGGGTTTATTTATTTATTTATTAATACAAGTTGTATGCCGCCCCATCCTGAAGGACTCTGAGCGGCTCACAATCATATAAAATACATTACAAACTCTAAAATCAAAAAGCAGTAAAAATCTAAAAACAATCTAAGATAAAAAATATTAAAAATAGATACATATAATGAAAAACCATACTATCCATTCGTACAAGGGGAGTCATTAGTTCCAAGTCGGCTGGCATAGCCAGATCTTCACAGCCCGGCAGAAGGCTAACAGGGTTCTCTTTAAAAGGAAAACGTTTAAAAATAAGCTGGTACTAGAAAGTTTCAGGCAGCTAAGTACATTTATACTGTATGTGTGTTCCCAAACACAAATGTTTCCTAATCCACACTTGCTGCTAAGGCAGAATTTGTTTTAACTATGGCTAGAACTATAAAAGCAAAGTAATTATGGCTTTTCAGACAGTTTCTGGTTTGCTTTCTTCCCATATTCTATTACTTATAATAGAATTATTTTGCTCATTTTGTTTATTGGATAATATATACATATTTATTTTGAGATACATGTTTTCTGTGACTAAAGAAAACTTTTATACAGTATTTCATTTGCTTGGGGATTTTTATTTTGAAAGTCTTCATTGTTTGCTACCAAGCGACATGGCACAAGTTTTATCAGGGAAAGATAAGGATGTGGCTTTTTGCAAACCAGTAAAGTATCTGATTTCTATTGTTCATAACTGTTTAGCTTCACCCTTCTGACTACTTAAATAGTGTGTATTATTACAATTAAGAGGCTTGTTCAGTGGTCTGAACAAAATGTATAGAAGATAGTGTACATGAAAGCAACATGAGAAATCACAGTTCAAGGAACAGGAAGTGTGCCTTTAACCAGGAAAAAGCTGTCACTGGCATTGTAAAAGAAGTGGTATAAATAGGGCATTGGATAGAAAGCAGGAAACCTTGGTATTGTCTATTTTGCTTTTCTGGTGGCCTAAGATAAGACTATTGACCCTGCTGTTTGCCATTCAAGAAAGTCAGCTTTTCAAAAACTAAAATCCTTCACAGGGATACTGTATTGGAAATAATATTACTTGATGATGTCAGTAAAAGCTTGTCTCTGAGAGGGATGCTTTGTGTTCTGTTACTGAGACATATCCCAGTAGACTTGATTTTGTGATGTTTCCCATTTCCTAGAGGTGACACCAGCATTGCTCTGTCAACCTGCCAGTGGCAATGCAGAGAAAGTGAGACATCTGGCATCATTCCCATAACACATCATCTCTGTAATGTCCTAGCTTGCCTGGGGCTTAAGGTTTTTGCTCTAGTTTCCAGCAAGGCTTTCCCATGAGGGAGCTTGAAGTATTGTCATTGTGCCAGCTGCCTAGATAAATTGAACTTTTTGTGACAGCTCAACTTCATATTTATTACCTAATAAAGTAATTAAACATTGATATCTTTGTTTATAGATTAGGGTAAGTTTTTTTCTCTCCCCCTCTCTCCTTGTTTGCAATTGTTTGAGCTTTTAAAAAATACTCTACCTTTTTAAAATATACAGTATTACATTGCAAAAGATCCGTTCTGTTTGCATATGAAGAAGGGCAGGTGCAGGACTAAGTAAAAGATGGAAAATTGTCAATTGCCCCACTTTAGGATGAGTCCTGTCTAGACTTTCCTTGGCATAAATTCTAATAAATGCAGCACAATTGCTTAGGTACAGACTTATGCTCGTTAATATTGTAAGATGACTGCTTCATTGGTTGTCTTAGATCTGCTATTGCAGATTGTGGCTGTAAAAGTTGGTTCTGAATAAAATGTGTGTTTGGGGTTTGATTGCATATTCTAATATTTCTCAGTCTAGTGCTTTCTGAATGCAACTCACAGAGTTTTTTGTTAATATGGACATCCCATACAATTCAAATATATTGTAGGTGCAACTGTCAGGTTGGAAAAGGTTAATTCTGACTATTTCCTCATGTTTTGAAGGACCATACTTCCTTCCTTATTCTTCCCAGCACAAAACACTGCATTCATAATATTTGTCCATATCACCAATTCATATCCTGCCTGTACAGCCTTTCTTATAACAATATGATGGATTACATTGTCCATAATTTCCATTGTGGCATTTCTTTGGAAATGGTGATTGTTTCCAATTTCTGAATTTTGTTTTCCTTTGTTCCTTGTCATATTATTGTAAGACATGGAAAAAAGCACACATTACCTGGGTTATAATTCAATTATTCATGGATGACAGATCATAATACTTTTCCAAAACCCAGTATTTCTTTTTGACAACATAATTATTTTAACAGATATAAGAGAACAACAGAGTTGGGAGGGATCTTGGAGGTCTTCTAGTCTAACTCCCTGCTCAAGTAGGAATACAGAATATTTTTCCCCAAATCTGTCCCCCATATATAAGAGCATATATTGGGGGGGGGGGAGCCACACAAATCCTCCTAGATCATTTGCAAGCAGGACTTGAATTCAGCTGTGCTTTCTGATTGTATTAAAGAATGGTAAATTCTTTTTTTCCCAGTGTGCGTGGCATTTATTTAAGGATAGGACATTTTCAGTACTCTGAAACAATGTGTTGGGGAGAAATGGCAGCTATGGAGACAGATTGATAAAAATGAAGAAGTGGCATGTCTAAACCAACTCCAAATACCCAGGACCTATCTCTGGTCCTATTAACAATCCCTGTATTACAATAATGGGAAGTAAAATGTTATAGATGCAATGCAGTTTGAAGCTGTAGCAGGAAAGTGTTGGTTAAGCAGAAGAAGGGAAATCGTTTTATTTCAGCACAGGAAGTGATGATAGAAAACTATTTAAATCCAGACTGGGGGCCAACAGAGGCAGGATTCTGTGATAAAGAGAGGGACTTGTGTGTCAGGTTACTATAGTTCCACTGAAAACTGCAGTTGATACAAATAATATGGCATCATGGGACCCTCAGTATTGGATTTGCATTTGCTACAATATTCAGATAAAGTAAGCATGAAAAGGTGATCCTGGCATTTGGACATGCAGTGAAAATAGGCCATGTGCTTATCATTGGCTGTGGTTCCTAGTGCATATCCAAAATAATGTGCCTGAAGTGTTTTATTGCTTTTTTAAGCCATCTTCAAAGTGCGTTTTCCAGAAAAGTATAATATGGTATTACTGTTTAATATCACATCTGGCATGATTACCACCAATTCTTAAAAGAGAACATTTTAATGAGTCCACGGAGACCAGTCTTTAAGTTTATTTCATCTTCTGGTGTTGAACTGCATGTGGATAAAAAATGTTAAGTGAATATCAGTATGACTGTGAAGTTTGGGTATTCATCATCTCACTGCTAGTGGGATCTTTTTTTATTTATTCTGAAGTATGATATAATAGATAACATTTGACAATAAGGATCTGAAAATTTTATGTTTAGTGAACCTGACATTATACGGATGACACCATTTTATGTCATAGGCTGTGCATGTGTTCTTGTTGTGGATAAAATTTTGTTTCATTTGACTAATCTTCATAGAATAAAACATATGAAGCTTAGAGCTGAAGTATGGAGTTCTTGGTGCTCTCCGAGCTTGGTTTGGTTGCAGACATTTCTGCAACAAAGAACATAGAACATAAACTATAGAATAACAGGGTTATTGAGCACTTTGGAAATCGTCTAGTCCACTTATGGCATTAACTCATAAGGTAACGAAACATCTGCAAGCAAAAAAACCAAGCTCAAAGAGCATCAAGGATTCCACAGTTTATGAACTAAACGTTGTTTAGATGAGCTTTTGTAATTGCTTGCTATTAGGGAAAAGCCGCATACTATTTTTGTCTGGATAAATGTGCAGAAAGATTATCTGTTTATAGAAACTACAACTAAACTGTGTTATAGGGCTGTTTATATGGTGACAATGCCCCTGGAGAAAATATACCTTGTCTTAAGCAAGTCTGCCTCTTCAGATGTTTTAAATTGCCTGGGAATTATGTTTTGAAGTTGCAGACCAACACATCTAGAAAATGCCAGACTGGGGAAAGTTGACACATTTCTTATGTCTTTTTTCATAAGAGTGCATTCAGGTTAGCTTCTCCCTAGTAGAAGCTTTTAGAAGTATCTCCTTCTAGAGATTCATGAAAATGTCCAATAAATCATACTGCAGATTAATTTCCCCTCAGAACTTGAGCTGGACAAGTCTTTATATAGTTTAAAAGAGTCCTGATGATTATAGTAAACCATATCTCATATTCTGAAGCTCATCAAAATTTAGTGGGTGTTAAGACGATTTGCTGCTTATAAGTTGGACTTCTTTTGTTTCCATGCCGTTGCTTTCCTATTATTTCTCTATATTGTGTAATTACATAATAATGTTTGCCTGCTTTGGGTGAGATTTTATTTTTTCAGTATATTTGTTGATGAGGATATTCATTAACCGTGAGCATTCATTTAAAACTTGAAGCAAGCTTTTAAGTCTTTACCATATTAACATTGGGTTTATAAAGTTCTCTACTGTACTGGAATACAGTAATGGGTGGCACATACATTAAAATATTTGAAAACCCAAGAGGAGTGTTCTTTTCTCAGGCAATTTGATGCTCTCTAATTTGAATAGAATAGAATAGAACAGAACAACAGAATAATAGAGTTGCAAGGAACCTTGAAGGTCTTCTAGTCCAACCCCCTGCTTAGGCAGGAAACACTACACCACTTCAGACACTTCAGAGTACATTTCCCACAGTATCTTTCTTTTAGCCATACCAATGAGGATTGATAAGAGTTAAATTTAAAATGTCTGAAGATCATTAAATTGCCATTTCCATCGATCACTGGTAAAATATTCATGCAAGGGAGTCTACTTCACTTGGAGACTCAATATTTAGTGTGCAACTAAGGAAACTAAATTTGGGCTGTTGGAAAGTTTGACCTGAAGGTAGCAGAGGATGTTGGTATCTCCCTTTTGTTTCAATTTATGTGGCTTCATTTTTGTCCATGATAAGTATTTGAAGGAATGATGATATCACTGAGGAAATGAATACAGTATAATTTGGTCTTTTTTGCTAGAATTTTGTCATTGTGGCTTCCTTCTGATAGATCATTCTCTCTTGTTCCACTGTGTTCAGTTTTTACAATATTTTACAATTACAATGTATTAAAATCTTCTAGATCTGACTGGTTCTCCCCAGGGAAAGATATGACATCTGTGTGCATGATTCACTGAAGGCTTGTATTTTTTCTCCAATTTAACTGGGAAAGTCTATATACAGGGTAATTTTTGGTGTCATTAATCATGAGTAGTAGACAGCTTGATTTTGCCCTCTGTGCATTGTAAAACTCATTGACTGACCTGTTAGAATTTCCAGTTAATTTTGGTGACATTTATAGCATTGAGATCTACAGCTCTGACCTGTTGTAAGGACATAGTGCGGTTTGACATCTGTTTTAGGAAAAGGGATTATGCTTTTGAGTGGTGAAAAAAATCCTAAATCAGCCCATGATGCAATAATAAAAAAGTGGTTACCAGTCAATTGAAGTTACTGACAATTGATTTCTACCACCATGCAAACAAAACAACTGATGTTGGAAAAATTTTTTGTTGAAATGTACCGGGGAGAAAAATAAGAGTAAGTTTTGTAGTGGTGGTTGTTTCAAATGAATGTATAACTGAAATGATAACAGAGGAAGGTTCTTATATTGTGAAAATATTAAATATATAAAACTGAAGAATGTAGAATAACAGGCCTGTGTTTATATTTTTGCCTGTGTTCTCTGCCCCATGTGAGTACCACGTGGCTATCGTTTGGACATCTGTAATAGATATCACAAGAGAGACTTGCAATTTTTGTTGCTTTTGCAAGACATTCTAATTAAAAATAACACTTGGGGTGGGAAATACTACTGAAAATGTTGGCAATTTAAAAGGTATCATTACATCTATATTTTAATATTTTTAAATATGCCAGTTTCCTGAAAATTTGGCCCCTCTCTTGGAAAGATTGCCCTGATTTTCTTCTGGAGCCCTGAATGTCCCATCTGTCTATATATCCTTTAAAATTAATCAACATTTCTTTGCTTCCTTCGATGTAGCTTCATGATTTAAAAAAAGATGCAGCAGCTTTAAGGGTTTTACAGATAACTGCTGCATTCCTACACCTCCATGTTGTGAAGCACTTTATGCACTGTAATCCAACCTCCTGCACAGCCACAGCACTTGATATGATGCAGTGTCTGCTAACATAGAGCAATTTTAATCATAAGAGCAAGCAGGGATAGTTGACTTCATTACGAATCTTAGAAAATTTCTGTGGAAGTTTATCTAATGTCTCAGTGAATCCAGTATAATTTACTCTCAAATACTTTTAAAATTTTTAGCGGTGTATGTCTGACTCATAATTAAATTTAAATATCCCATAACTACACTGAAGATGTTACCTAGCATGGGAATGAAACATTTGGAAACTAACCCAGAAGCTCACAGAACAAGCCTTCACCCTCATCCTATACCCCAGCTACAGATGTTCGCCACTATTGCTAAGCTTAAATAATTGAGAGGCATGCAACTTCTTTTGGGCCATAAACTAGATTTGATCAGAGTCTACATTCTGGAAAATATCATGAGGAATGAAGACAAAAACTTTTATATTTCATTTATATTTAAATTAAATTATTTTAAAATATAACCAAAGCATTATTAATCTCCATCTATCCATTTATTGTATTTAACTATGACATTCTGATAACGGTTGTGGGAGGTTTTGGAGGGGTATTTGCTGTGTTTACAGTATTTATCTGGTCATTCATGCTTTGAAAGACTTTCAAGTAATCTCAAAGGGTCTTTTTTGTTTTAAAATAATGTAAAATATATGAAGAACTTTTCTTTGAATTTAATCTATCCTCATATCAAATAGAGCTTTTATATTCTGCAGCTGTAACACCAACCCCTGTGCATTGTTTGTTTGCACTGGTACTGCTCATCTCTCTCTATGTATTAGTGAATTATTTTAGTAAATCTCACCTACAACAGAAGGGCAGCTGATCCTCCTCTTGGAATAGTTTCTCCAAATTGCAAATACTCAAGGGCTTAGTGCTCTCTACTGAAGTGCTGTACTCTGTTATGGCTGCACTTGCTAAACATCTGAGAGCCTTAATCCTGGGAAGTAGTCAAATATGACAGCCCATGGTAAATCTTCAGGGAAATAATACATAAAAAGAAGTGAGCATGAATTTCTAATTAACTAAATTTGCAACTGATACATATGAGTTAAAGGGCACCTGATTTATCACTTGTCAATAAAAATGTTGGTTACAGTTGCTGTTGCTGTCAGTACGGCAGTGTATGCAGCTGTGACACCCAAGATAAAGGGCATCTGATTTATCACCTGACAGGAATTGTGTTCATTAAGCTATCTTGCCCTGGGGATGCAGCAGAAAATGCACTGTGTGTTTCTTGGTGTTTCTTGTTTGAACACTACACCGTCTGGAATGTGTGCAATTGTTGAAGCAAATACCGGGATGCTTTCGTTTATATATTGAAAAATTGGGGTAGATATAATTGATCCCCAGCTTCTTCTATCAATTACTACATGCACTCTATTGGAGGTACAAGCAAGCAACCATCTACAAAGTGGCTATAAGTTGTTCATTAATTCTGTAAGCTGCAAGTAGTTATATCTCTGACATCCATTTTTAGAAAAATCAGTGGATTTTCAAAATAAATATCTGAGATTGACTTAAGGGCCACTTTACACATGGGTTTCTGCCCATTGCACACATTTTTTCATTCTGTATCTTTTTGCCCAATATAATACCTAGCATCATGTACGTTATTTTGTTATCCAGTCATACCATAACAGGACATGGTAACTAAAGTTGCCACATGAAAGTAGCTTGCTACAGGGATAAAGTAACATTTAGACCCACATTCATAGGATAATGGCTTTGTGCTCATTACAAACTGGTAGTGTCAGCGGTAGGGAAAAAGCTGTTATCATTGAGTTCACAGAGACCTAAAAGAATCTTGTATTATATTAACAATCCTATTAAAACAAGCAGGTTTGACATGTTAAATGTAAAGATTTTTTTTTTAATCTGAGTATACAGTTTTGTAATGATGTGCATCTTTGGCTCATTTTGTAGTAATTTAAATGCATGTAATGAATTGCAGGAAGGGAGGAAAGTGTGAGCCAGGTGTCAGGGACCTATTAGGTATTATTGTAAATCATGGAGAGGCAACCTGTGGCACTGCAGCTGTTTACCAAATGGCAACCTCTATTGTCTTCTATTGGCCACGGTTTCTAGGGATGCTGAACACCGGTTCAGTAGTGTTTGGAATACACATGGCTGCTTACCCTAGCAAATAATTATCAACCATAATCTCTGAGTTATTTAAAATTAATGGGAAAGCAGATACTAATGACAAAGAATTTCCCTCCTGAGGCTAATAACATTTGGGGGGGGGACATTTTTTAATAATAGCAATGGTAAGGGAAAAGGTAAAACCCCTCTTCTCGTGTGCTGTAATTTCAACAGGGAATCTTTCATAGATTATTTCACAAAATCATAGGGCTGGAAGGGACCTCAGAGGTTTTCTATATCAACCCTCTACTGCTTCTGTCAGTCATGAAAGATAAGCTCCATGTCAGCATTCCAACTAACCAACTCCAAACCAACAAACTCCGAGACAAGCATTTCCTCAAAGTTCCATTTTATTAGAGTTGTCATATTGGCACATCTGGGAAAACCTGAATCTGAGAATCCTGGGTTTTCCCCACCAAAAGAAAACCAAAGATCCATCCCCTGCACCCACCAGTCCATCACATGGCCCAATCAAATCATCATCCCAACTGGAGACATTCCTCCAGACACTCATTCTCCAGGTGCAGGATAACATGTCCTTGACTTTCCAAGAAAGAATGTTGAGTCTAATCTTCCACCTCTCTATGAAATCCCCCCTCCCAAATTCCTAGGCATTAAATGTGGCAGCCTTGAAGCTACCAAGAGAAATATGGCTTCCAAGGCTGATACTCCACACATGAAGATCCAATTGAACGTTCTTTGCTAATCATGCTTATTCACAGGAATCATTTCAGCTAATGGTTAGCACCTGTTTGAGGTTAGATAAGGTTCAGCAGAATTCATGGAGGTTGGATTTAGTTTGCTTGTGGCTATGTAGGGATTTTAGGTTGATCTTTCTTTTAACTCCACCCCCAGGTTCTGCCACTCCTTCTTTTACAATTTCCCTGTTGCTGAATATTTGTATATAGTGTTTCAATATTATATCTAGCTGCTGAAAGCAAGGATTGTAAAATGAAAGTTTCACATTTTGTGCAGTGATGTTCTGGTTATTTTTGTACCTTGGCCCAGACTTTTTCTCTAAACATGTAGTTTCTTATTACTTTTTAAATAATTCAACAATATTCTTAATAATATGAGGGAAGAAACTAAAGAATATCTTAAGCTGACCATGATCACAAAATGATAACCCGCTACAACCTAAATGTAACTCTTCTCCAGTGTTCGTGAATATACAATGCTAATTTCCACCAACCAGGGAGCAACATTTATGATGCCTAAATGTTAGCCATACTAAATACCAATTAGCTAATCTGGTACAGTAGTCAGAGGATGACTGTGCTAAGAGTCCATACTGCTAATGCCTGAAACCTATTCTAAAAACTACTGTGATTTACACAGTGACAGACCTGGAAAACTGCCATAGCTTTCATTGGAAACATGATACAGGGAATTCTGACAGGTTGCTAACCTTATTGAAGTAGGGCTCCTTTCTATTTCAAAGGTGCATGGAGAGATAGACAATAAAGGAACTCAAGAATTCCCATGTAACACTTGTTAACAAAATTCCTTCTCGCTCAGTTTGCCAAGGTTATAGGGACACACTAGAATAAAAGAGCTGGATATAATACAGAAAACAGCTGAAACCACACTAACTGCTTGGTGGTGAACTTGCAATTAACTTTAGGGATTTTATTATTTTTGCAAGGAGAAACTATTTAAAAATACTTTTATAAGAATAACAGAAGGAGGTCCAGGGATTTGCTCTTTTTCACATGAAAGAAGAGCCTCCTTTATCCGTGTAAAAGTGAGTGCTCTGCATGAAAAAGGAGCATGTGGGGAGGTAATAGTAGTGGTGAGTTTCCAGAAAGGAGAAAGCACATTGTTCCCAATGCTCCTCTCTCTAACATCTAGTTTCGCTTGGACCAGGATATGCTTATCCTGATACAGATGAAAAAAGATATGATAACAAGTATAAGAATTATTCAGTAGGAGGGAGAGGAAGGAACTCAAGCTTGTTTTTATTGGCCATAAAGACCATAGAAACATAGTTTGACTGGATTGCTTTCTTGAATTGCAGTTAGATATAGATTGTTCAAAAGTATTTGGAAGGAGGAGACAACCTCCATTTATGTTTTGTTTTTTTTAAATTGCTTTTCAGTAACATCCGGTTCATCATGGTGTCTTGAAAGTTTTGGATAAATAATAAATTCATTCCAGGTGATGATAGTAAATGAGTAATAACAGAAATTGATATTGTAACACATAGGAGAGTTGTTTACATTGCAAATAATATTAAATAAATAAATAAATATTTTAATTTGTATGCCACCCAATCCCACAGGACTCAGGGCGGCTCCCAACATAATAAAAACACATATTGTACAGACATTACAAATTTATGGTGGGTTAAACTAATCCCGCTCGTTGGAACAACCAGGTCTTGAGTGCTTTGCAGAAGGTTCTCAGGTCTGGGACACTTCAGAGCTCTGGAGGTAGTTCATTCCAGAGGTTGGGGGCTGCTGTGGAGAAGGCCCTCCTCTGTGGGATTGCCAAGCGACACTGCCTGGCCGATGGTATGCAGAGGAGGCCCACCCTGTGCGACCTCATGGGGCGCTGGGAGGCAAGTGGTGGCAGGAGGCGGTCTCGAAGGTAACCCAATCCAATGCCATGTAGGGCTTTAAACAACCAGCACCTTGAATTGGACCCAGAAGCCTACTGGGAGTCAGTGCAAGCTGCGCAAGAGTGGTGTGACATGGGAGTATCGAGAGAACCTCATGACTACTCACGCAGCCGCATTCTGGATCAGTTGAAGCTTCCAAATACTTTTCAAGGGCAGCCCCAAGTAGAGCATGTTGCAGTAATCTAACCGTGAGGTGATGAGGGCATAAGTGACTGCGAGTAATGCTTCTTGGTCCAGAAAGGGCCGCCATTGGCGCACCAGGCGAACCTGGGCGAAGGTCGCCCTGGCCACAGCCATCAAATGGTCTTCTAATTTTAGCTGTGGATCGAGGATGACACCCAAATCGCGAACCCTCTCCAAGGAGGTCAATACCTCCCCCTCAATTTCCAAAGAAGCCAAATGTTGAATGGTCCGAGAAGCAGGGACCCAGAACCACTCAGTCTTGTCAGGGTTGAGCTTGAGCCTGTTGGTCCCCATCCAGAAACCCACAGCCCTCAGGCACTGGGACATCACTTTGATGGCATCATTGGCTGGGTTCGGGGTGGAGATAAACAATTGAGTATCATCAGCATACTGATGATACTGCACCCCGAACCCTCGAATGATCTCACCCAGCAGTTTCATGTAGATGTTGAATAGGAGGAGTGAGAGAACCGAACCCTGAGGGAGCCCGCAAATCAGGGCTCGACCTCTGCCCCCCTACCAACACTGTCTGCATGCAGTCCGAGAGGTAAGAGGAGAACCACCGAAGTATGATGCCTCCCACCTCCAACCCCTGGAGCTTTGTAAATCTATTATGTGCATTGGAGACTATTAAATATTGAGGAAGGAAGCATTATTTAAACAAACAGGCAGTCCCCAAATATTACACTGGGGAAAAGGAAACATGAGGAACAGTGAAATTTTAAGATATTTTAAATGAAGTATGACAGGGTCCCCAATCCCAGTCCATGGACTTGCACTTGGTTCTGGTACGCCAGAAACCAGGCCAAGCAAACAAGCAAAGGCCCGTCCGTGGGATCTAGGCGGCACCCAAAACTATGCCCACTCTCTGATCTGCGAAAAAGCCTCTCTCCATGGAACTGGTCCCTGCTGCCCAATAGGTTGGGGGCCACTGATGTATGAGGAACATTGTCATAATATTTCTCAATTTGAAAAATGAAGCTTAGAATCTTATGTAATATGAGAAGATTCTCATAAAATGTGAGAAAATAAATATCTTTTTGCTTGTAGATATTTGACTTTTTAATGAATTTTAAAAAATCTTACAATTAAATCTTCTTAAAAGACTTACAAGTAACAGCTATATATAAAAACTATAAATCTAAAATAAACTGTAATGATACGAATCATAACAAACTGCTTTGTTTTTATTTGAATTCAGTGCTTCTTTAGGCATGGTTCCCATCACTGAATGCTTTTAAATGCCAAAGGTATAAAGCAAGAGTAATAATAATTTCTTCATCTGAAATATGAGCTCCTTGGGAGGAATTTGTATGATACTGTGGATGAGCTACAACTGGCTGCAGAGTTAGTCCAAATTTTATTTCTCTAGGCAGATTTGGAGGAGATGTATGATATAATCTGTTTTGAGTTCAGTGGGAGCATTTTAATTTAGACTCTGGAAGGGTTTATTCTGTGCTGCTGTTTGGAGTACAACTGTGGTTTGAGGAAGCTTATATCAGTTAACTTCTGTTCCTCTTGGGACACATAAGCATTCTCATTTTTTAATCTGCAATAGCGAGGTAATCTCTAATGAATATGTCTCCAAAAAAAAAAAAAGGCAGTGCAGTCCTACGCTGCATCAACAAAGAGATAGTATCAAGATCACTAGAAGTGATAGTACGGCTTTATACTGCAGTAGTGAGGCCACACTTGGAATACTGAGTCCAGTTCAGATCATCACAATATAAAGAAGATGCTGAGAGGATCCAATCTGAGTCAGTCACTGGGATCAAAGGTTTATTCTTCCAACCTTTCTGGCTCATCCTGGAGCTCATCATCAGGGAATTTCTCTCTGAACCTCTCGCTCTCAGCACAAGCCTGAATGCTTGGGAGAATAAATTTTTGGTCCCGATGACCAACACAGATTGTATCCTGTAACATTATCCTGGGATGTTTATATTTACCTTCATTTACAAGACGTTGAGACTTTAGAAAAAGACTGCAGAGAAGAGCAAGATAATAAGGGGTCTGGAGGCGAAAGCATATGATGCATGGCTCAAGGAACTAGGTATGTCTAGTATAACAAAGAAAAGGACTGGGGGTGATATGATAGCTGTCTTTTAGTATTTGAAGGGATGACACAGAAGAGGGGGGGGTCAACATATTCTCCAAAGCACCTGAGGACAAGACAAGAAAAAACAGGTAGAAATTTATTAAAGAGAAATCTAATCTGGAACTAAGGAAAATGTTTGTGACAGTGAGAACAATTAATCAGTGGAAGGGCTTGTCTCCTGAAATGGTGGATGTTCCATGGCTAGAAGTTTTCAAGAAGAGATCAGGCAACCATTTGTCTGGAATGAGATGTTCTCCTGCTTAAGCAAGGATTGGACTAGAAGGCATCCAAGATCCCTCCCCAACCCCATAATTCTATGAAAAGTATACAATTTCAGAAACTTAGTATGAATCCTAAATTTGAATAGAACTGTACCCAAAATTTACAGTTCCCTAGCGTACGTGTCTTAAAGA
>JANHGC010003564.1:945860-968724 GCA_027560395.1 Boaedon fuliginosus
CTAGCAAAGTTATGCTCAAAATCCTACAAGCTAGGCTCCAGCAGTATATGGACCAAGAACTTCCAGAAGTACAGGCTGGATTTGAAGAGGCAGAGGAACTAGAGATCAAATTGCCAACATATGCTGGATTATAGGAAAAGCTAGGGAGTTCCAGAAAAACATCTGCTTCTGCTTCATTGACTATGCTAAAGCCTTTGATTGTGTGGAGCACAACAAATTGGGGCAAGTTATTAAAGAGATGGGAGTACCAGACCATCTTATTTGTATCTTGAGAAACTATATGTGTGTCAAGAAGCAACAGTGAGAACTGGACAAAGAATTACTGATTGGTTCAAAATTGAGAAAGGAGTTTGGCAAGGCTGTATACTGTCGCATTGCCTATTTAACTTATATGCAGAGCATATCATGAGAAAGGCGGGGCTAGATAAATCACAAGTTGGAATTAAGCTTGCAAGGAGAAATATCAACAACCGCAGATATGCAAGATGATACCACTTTAATGGCAGAAAGTGAAGAGGAACTAAAGAGCCTCTTGATGCGGGTTAAGGAAGAAAGTGCAAAAGTTGGTTTGAAACTCAACATTAAGAAAACTAAGAACATGGCATCCAGCCCTCTCAATTCCTGGCAAATAGATGGCAAAGAAATGGAGGTAGTGACATATTTTATTTTCCTGGGCTTCAAGATCACTGCAGATGTGGATTGAAGCCAAGAAATTAAAAGAGGTTTGCTCCTGGGCAGGAAAGCTAGGGCAAATCTAGACAGCACACTAAAAAGCAGAGACATCACCCAGCCAACTGAAGTGCATATAGTCAAGGCAATGGTTTTACTAGTTGCAATGTATGGCTGTGAAAGTTGGACCACGTGGAAGGTGAGCAGAATTGAGGCTTTTGAACTATAGTGTTGAAGAAGACTCTTACAAGTCCCTTGGATTGCAAGGCTATCAAACCAGTCAGTCCTAGAGGAGATCAACCCTGATTGCTCTTTAGAAGGTCAAATTCTGAATATGAAACTCAAATACTTTTGGCCACCTCATGAGAAAGAAGGACTCACTGGAGAAGAGCCTAATGCTGGGAGTGATTGAGGGCAAAAGAAGAAGTGGGCAACAGAGAATGAGATGGCTAGATGGAGTCACTTAAGCAGTCCGTGCAAGCTTAAATGGACTCCAGGGGATGGTAGAGGACAGAAAGGCCTGGAGGAACGTTGTCCATGGGGTCACAATGGGTCAGACACGACATCACAACTAACAACAACAAATTAATACTGATGTCCCTCATAATTTCTAGTAATGGCTTCTATTTACCTAGATACTTGGTTTACATCCTATGTGGACACTATTCATTCCCATTATTTAACCAGGCTGTAATCTTAGATTCACAAAGAAGTCTTGTTCATATATAATTTAATAATTGTCTTGGAGGAGGACAATACAGATTTTGAAAAAAAAGAGCAGCCACCTCTTTATAAATAGAAAATAAACTCTACCATATGGCAATTCTAAGCCTTGAAGACATTATACAAAATACACTTGAAAGACTACAATGATTTCTGCTTTGAATAAATGCATTTCAAAATCAGGTCATAAAGAGAGCACTGAAGGAAACAGCAGATATTTTTTTTCTGCATAGAAGCATTTGCTCTATCACCCATATTTCTAATGTGTGCCACTAATTTAAAGAAGATTAAGGAAATGAAACTTTTTGATCCTATGAAAAAGCTTCATAATCAAATTAAGCTAGTTGAAATAAGATGTGGGGAAAGAAAGCCAGCAGTATCAGTGATAACACAATGTGCCACCCTCAAGGATATTTATTATATTTTGCATATCATGTTAGGAAAAATGCAAGGCATCTTTTGGCTACTTGTATCATTTATATATTGTGCCAGCTTTCTCCAATCTGGTGCCCTCCAAATAAATTGGACTTCACCCTCCATAATTCTCAGATAGCACTAAGTAATTATTTCTTAAATCAAATACACCAATTTCCCCAACAATTTGTCTTAATGTTTCATTGGAAACTAGTTATTCATTTTTTCCATGCTGAATAAAAGTCATAAATGTTGGTTTCAATATTTGTTGTATTTAATACAAATATTAATTAATCCTACATGGCATGAGGTCAATCTACTATAGAACTGTCCTTATCTCATTACATCAGCCCATCCCACCTAGTCAAGCAGCAAGCCCCATTGATTAAAGAATTCTGACTGGCAGGTCTAGGAAGAGAGCCTTCTCTGCATTATCCCCACCCTGTGGAATATTCTCTCTTGGGAGTGAGGTAGACCCCCACCCCACTCTTCTGTCTTTCCCAAAAGGAAATAATACAGGGCTCTGCAGTCTCACATGGGGAGCTCAGAAGAGCACCTAGACATGAGGCTGGTTGATACCCAAAGACCCCTCTTTTTGCCTTTTTAACTAATTTTTAACAGGGTTTATTCAACCTTTCCTAATTTTAAATTTTATAGTTTTATATGCTGTTTTTATATTTTAATATTTTATTATACACTGCCCAGAGTCCCTCTCTGAGGGAGATGGGTGGTTCAAAAATGTGAAAAACAATTAAACAAATCAGATAAAAGATGTCCCTTAACTAAGTTATGAAAATGAATCATACTAACTGAATCTTGGGAAAATAGCACAAATGTATTACATTATACTTACTATTAATATTATTAATCAATACTGCATACTACAACAGAGGCAGTGCTAGCATGGCCAAAAGAGCCTCAGTGGCGAGTGGTTAAATGCAGTGCTGTAGACACCGCTGACTTGTTCAGCAGGTTTTCAGATCGAATCTCACCGGGCTCAAGGTTGACTCAGCCATCCATCCTTCTAAAGGTCTGTAAAATGAGGAGAACCCAGATTGTTTGGGGGCAATAAGCTGACTCTGTAACTGCTTGGGGAATGTTGTAAAGCTCTGATAAACAGTGTATAAAATCTGAGTGCTATTGCTATCTATGTTTTAAGCTGCCCAGAGTCCCTTGGGAATTGGGTGGCATAAAAATGTAATAAATAGACAGACAGACAGACAGACAGATAGATAGATAAATGGCAAGAGATTATGATTGTTGTAACTGAGCTCTATGGATTACATAAAAAATGTACTTACCTATTTCTTCACTCAAAGTTTGATCTCCTCATGTTTTGGGTGTAAAGTGTTAAAAATTAAGGGTCTTAACTAGACCTCTCTAGATCTAAAGATTAGTGAGAGATAGTGAGAGACACCAGGTACCAATCTCTTCACCCTGCTTGTTACATAAAAATGTAAATGTCCTAGAGGTGATGTTCATTGACGATTGCTTCAACCACTCAGAAAGACTTTTGAGGCTTGTCTTCATCCAACAGAGCTATATTTATTTAACTATTTACAAAAATAGTAAACAGCTGTACTCTATACAATAAAGTCATTATCTCTTGTCAAGGTAAAATATACAGATGTATCTCAGTACATCTGCTTCCCCTCACATCATAGGTATATATGTGCTCCTCAGGGCAAGAAGGCCAAGGTTCCTCAGAACAATTATGGCCAATTATGTGCATTTGCGCTCCTCAGAGCATCTGGGCACAAATGTGACAAGGAGAGCCAACTGTCAAATTGGAGGAGGGTATATATAGACAGGGGAAACTCCTCCTCCACTTATGAGTGGCAGGGCAGGAAAACCTGGTTATGACCACCAATAGCCACATCACACAAGTCAAGGCCAGCACTTGTCAACAGTTTTTGTGACCATTCCCCTTTGTCAGGCTCTGGATACATTGGAACGGATATGTAGGGATGAATGTCTGTTATTTTGAATTGTGCCTCTAATATTTTGAATTGTAATCTTAATGAGTAAGGAGCATGTTAATTGGGTTAGCATAAAGCTACTCCAAACATATCCAGCCCCAACACTAACCTCACTCAGCTTGAGCTGTAATCAGTTTCCCGTGTTCTGCATCATGAATAAACCTTGATTTTTTTTTTCGGACTGGACGTCTTGAGACTCTTGTTTTCAGTAAACATGTCTGAGAGGGAGCTGACAGAAGGTTAGAGTCAGGGCTGGATACATCCAATATTTCACGTGAGTTTATTGAAACCAGTAGAAACTACATCAACAACAATACAACCAACATTCCCCCAGACCCATAAAGGATGGCCACTATGAAATTGATGGTATTTTGGATTCTCGAATACATCAAGGGGTTGTATAGTATTTCGTCCATTGGAAAGGATATTCCAATGATGATAATTCCTGGGTGTCATCTGTTAATATGCAGGCTTCTAGGCTAATCTATCACTTCCATTGTCAATATCCCAGAAAAGTTAATAATATATCCTAATGTTCAGTACTTTTGTTTTTTTATATTTTGCAGGTAGCCACTTGGGGGGAACTGCTAGGGGGAACCGCCTGTCAGGCTCTAGATACATTGGAACTGATATGGAGGGATAAACATCTGTTGAGTTGTGCCTTTAACATTTTGAATTGTAATCTTAATTAGGGGCGTGACAGCTGGGTTAGCATAAAGCTACTCCAAACATATCCAGCCCTGACATTAACCTCACTCAGCTGTAATCAGTTTCCCATGTTCTGCATCATGAATAAACCTTGGTTTTCGGACTGGATGTCTTGAGACTCTTGTTTTCAGTAAATGTGTCTGACAGGGAGCTGGCCAAGGAACAGCCTTCTGCTGGCCAAGGAACTGTGTGGCATAGAAAACTTACAATACCCCTTCTCTGGGTCCAATGATCAATGGACCAAGGCAATATGACACACAATCTGCCTCCTTTGGTGTGTGCCCTTGTCTGGACGCCTTGACCCATGTACCAGATACCACTCTTGGTCCTTATAATTATCCTTTGGGTCAGGCCCAGCCCTGACTGGGTTCTATGTGATCTCTTATGGTATCTGGACTCTCCTTGTCACATTTTGTGCCCAGATGCTCTTAGGAGTGCAAATGCACATAGCTGGCCTTAATGGAACATCACCTCAAGACATTTATATTTTTAATGTAACACTGCTCCCATCTGCCGTAGCAACTAAGAATGGATGGGAGAGAGAGAAGAGGAACAACACATGGCTTCTTCTTCATCATCTCAGCAGTGGGATGAAGATCTCAAGAGAAGTTGGAGAGAAGGAGCACCAAGGAGGTGGTAGGGCCTCTGAGGAATTGGAATGGTCTGCTTTCTCCTTCCCCTACTTTCAGTGCTACTTACAAGAGCAATGTTGCTACCACTGATTTAGATGACAAGGATATGAGTGGACAATTTAGACAACAACGACACCAATGCCTACTGCTATAAATAAGACCAGGGTTGGCATATTTCCTAGCCCTAGCTTCAATCTACTTTTCTTGTAGGAATACATCCACAGCAGAGCATTACTTTGAGGGGTCCTTGGTGATCTCTTAGTTTGGTTGTTTTCTTGCAGACATGTCAATACCCAAACTAGGTAATAATATCATGAGCACTGATGAAGTTACCTAGTTTGGGTCATGAGACACTACAGCAAAACAACTAGGCACAGAGACCAACACAAACCCCTCATTTTAACTCTGAGCTAGAAATATTTTCCTGTTTCAGTATTAACTTGGAAGCAAACTTGGTGCAACCAGGGGTGGGTTCCTACCGATTCGCTGGTTACCCGCTTTGTGGGTGTGCTTTCCAAATGGCTGTCAAACGTGCGCTGCGTGTGATCGACTGAGAAATCTTGGTGCGGTTCTGCAAGCACTCTTGACAGAACAGCTGCGCAGCGGATATCCCCGGATCATACTGATGATACTGCACCACAAATCCTCAAATGATCTCATCCAGTGGCTTCATATAGATGTTGAATAGAAGGGGTGAGAGGACTGAACCCTGAGGAACCCCACAAACCAGGGGGCTCGGGCTTGATCTCTGTCCCCCTACCAACACCGTCTGCATACAGTCCGAGAGGTAGGAGGAGAACCACTGAAGCATGGTTCCTGCCACTCCCAACCCCTCGAGCCATCGCAGAAAGATACCATGGTCGATTGTATCGAATGCTGCTGAGAGGTCAAGTAGCACTAGGATAGAGGAATGACCCCTATCCCAGGCTCGCCAGAGATCATCAACCAATGTGACCAATGCTGTCTCAGTGTTGTGCCCAGGCCTGAATCCGGACTGAAAGGGGTCCAGATAATCCACTTCTTCCAAGGACTCACGGAGTTGTAGTGCCACCACCTTCTCAACAACCTTCCCTAAAAGGGGGAGGTTGGAGACTGAACGGAAGTTCTTTAATTCAACTGGGTCCAAGTCAGGCTTCTTGAGGAAGGGTCTCACCACCGCCTCCTTCAGGGCAGGTGGGAAGAACCCCTATCTCAAAGAAGCGTTGGTAACTGCCTGGAAGCAGCCTTGTGTCACCTCCCAACTGGCCGAAACCAGCCAAGAGGGGCACGGGTCCAATGAACAGGTGGAGGCACTCATAGCTGCCATGGCCTTGTCCACTTCCTCAGGGCCAACAGGATCGAACTCGTCCCAACTAATCCAACTAAGACCTTCCCCCAGCAATTCTGTAGCATTTGCCCAGTTGGAGTCCAGGTCTGTCTGAATCTGAGTGACTTTGTCCGACAGATATTGACTAAATTGCTCAGCACATCCTTGCAAAGGCTCATCCCTCGTTCCCGAATTGAGGGAATGGGTCACCTTAAACAAGGCAGTCCGCGGATGCTTTGGTGACAGTCTGTGGATGCAATGTGTGGAAAAGTGCAAACACTTTGCCTCCCTTATCACCACTAAATAAGTCCTAATATAGGATCTTAATAGTGTTCGGTCAGATTCGGAGTTACTGGTCCTCCAACGGTGCTCTAGACGTCTCTTCTGGCGCTTAACTTCCCAGAGCTCCTCGGTAAACCATGGAGCCCTCTGGGATGTGCACCTAGTGAGAGGTCACAAAGGCACAACCCGGTCCAAGGCCCTGGCCGCTGTCCCATTCCAGGATGTCACCAGAGTCTCAGCTGAGCTGTGGGCAAGGGAATCAGGAAATATCCCCAACTCCCTCTGGAACCATAAAGAGTACATTAGGCATCTGGGGTGGAACCACCTAATTGGTTCCACCTCCCTGCAGTGGTGGGCTGGCATCCAGAAATTCCATAAGCCTGGGGAATTCAACTGCCAACCTGGCTATCGCCTTCAGCAGCACAGGCAGGACTGTTGCCATGCAGCTGGGAGGTAGGTACGTGATCAGCAAGTCCACTGTACTCCTAAGTCCAACTTCACAAAGAGGGACTCACACCCAGGAATCTCTGGCCCAGGGCATCTACAAGGATACAAGCTCTGGTGTACAATAATAGCCACTCCACCACCCCTGCCCTGGGGTCTACACTGGTGTAAAACCTGAAACCTGACTGGGCACATTTCAGAGAGTGGAACACCCCCCTCATGCCCCAGCCAGGTTTCGGTTATACAATCCAGGTCCGCCCCCTTTTCCAGGATCAAATCATGGATCAGAGGGACTTTGTTGGTAACAGACCGGGCATTAAGTAACAATAGCCTGAGCCTAGGGCCCTGTGTTCCCTTGCCATTGGATACCTAAGTTGAGCTAGAGATGTTAGAATTAATTTTAATTTTAGAGGGGCAAAAACATGCAATCTCTTCAATACAGTGAATGCGGGTTCCCCAAGAGCGGCCTACCCCTCTGCTCCCACCATATCTGCCCCTCCCAGACACCATCGGTATAGGGCCCTCCATGGAATTTGGAGCTCCAGTTCCTCCCATCCCCACTCCCTCTGCATCCGGCAAGCCGGCTAGCCCACCCTGGCCCATTGGAGGGACTCTCCCGGCACCCAACCAACTTCTGCCTTTGCACTCAGTAGGTGGGGTAATGAAACTTCTCCAAGAAAACAACCAAGCTCAGAGTGCCAAGCTCAAACCAGCACTAAAAATATTCTCCTTTATTGACAGTACTTTCAGCATAATAAGCGTAAAGTGTATAAGTGAGCAGTCTAGAAATATTTACAAGTAAATAAAATTCCCAATATAAGCTCTGAAGTGCACTTTTTATCTCAGTTTTAGGTTGGTCAAAACATTTTTAGGTTGCCCAGGCTTGTTTTTCTGTTTCTATTGGGACTCTAAATATATACTTGCCTTCTCCAATTTAAATGTTTTACAAATGTATTAGGACCGTGATTCCCAGTATTCAGACAGGTATCATTTCCCTTTTTTCTGGGAATTGGAAAATAGTCCTATAGCATTTTCCCATTCAAAATCCTTTGTAGTTCTCAAATTTGTGATACATTTGGTAGAAGTTTAGGGATATTTATTCAAACTCTTCCTTATGTTTCTACTAAGAATTGTATATTGGTAAAGCTATGAAAAGTGAAAGTAAGATTCCAATATTTACTTTTGAAAGTGAAAAACATGTGGCATGGAACAAATATATATTAACACTATTTTCAATATAATGCCTTGCATGTTTTGAAGGAAAGCTACTAATTTGTGTTTGTCTGCATCCTATGATGTGAGTCTCTATACAAGTGTAAAATATATGCTAATTGAGAATACAGTTTTGTCAAGTGCTGTCTTCTGAATGTTTTTTATGTTACTAAAAAAAATGATTGGGAGCCTCTGAAGAGTTTGTTATAAGATGGGAAGCTAGATAAATCTTTTAAATAAATAAAAATGGGTGTCTATTACAGCTCTGCTATCTTTGGTAAATATATTATACAATACAATTTTTTCCTTTCTACCCAAAATACATAGAGCCCCCCTTGAAAGAGGAAAAACACCCATTCTATTTAAGTGTATATTATGATTTAACTAGCTGATTACCCGGCCCTGCTGGTTTTTTTTTTTTTAAAAAGAAGTATATTTGTGCCACGTTATTTGTGTGCCTTCTGAAGCCCTCTGGCGCCCCCTCCCACATTGTTTTCAGGACTTCTTAAGCCCCTGGCATCCCCTCCCATGTATCTGCTCCCGCGGCTCCTCCAACATCGTAGGCAACCTTACTTGGCAGGGTGGGCTGCTCTGTGGGTCTTGGGCCCGTCACTGCTGGGGCAAATCTGGAATTTATATGTATAAAACATGCCGCCGCAGAGGTTTGAATATGGTGCCTCAGTCAGTTTGAAAACTGCACGTGCTGAATAGGGAGAAGCAAATCTGCACACGCTCTGTAGAGAGTTGCTGCTTGTTCGTTAAGAGTGTCCACTTTGCCTCCCAAAAAAGGGTCAGAAAGGACACCTACCCTTTGGAGACCATGACAGTGCTGATCTTACTACGCTTTTCTACCTATCTGCCAAGTTTGAGGTAGATTGGTGCAGAACTGAAAGTTTGTATAGAGCACATACAAACATTTGCACTCTACCTCTCTTTTATAGATATAGATATGACAATATGGAAAATAAAACAATAGTAAAAAGAAAGGGATAAAAACAGAATAACAAAAAATGAATACTCCTATATGTATATAGGCATGCATATATTTGTATGATATACTTGAGATCAATAGGAGCATAGATCATAATAAAAGAAATAATATTGCTGAGCAATTAAAATGACATGGCTAAGATAACCCTAATTCTAATGTATTCATGGCAATAATGCAAATACCAACCACATGGAACTACATGCAGTGATAATTGTTTTTCTCTGTAAGAAGGTCATGATTATTTGTTTTCAAAAAAGAAGAAAGTAAAGACCATAATAGTTTTTTTCCATAAAAGTCTGAGCATAGCCTAAAAATTTTCTGTCATTTTGGTTGGTTTTAGTAATATTGTTACATAATCGTGGGTTTTGAATTTGTTTCTTTCTATTATAGTGAATTAAATTGCTGAGTTTATCATGTATCCATAGCAGCACTTAATGAAATGGGTGAAAGAGTGCTGAGTGCGTGATCTGCCCATGAGAAAGTCAATTTCTGGAAAAGACTAAATTATGTTACATTTCTCTTTATTTAATGTTGGGATCTTATTTTCTTTCTGTTTCTTGATGTTGTTACCTTCACTTTCTGCCTAACATTCTGAGGTTGAGTCCCACTGGTGCTGCTAAGGAAACATTTTTTTTTTTTTTGCAAAATTTCAAAACATGCCGATTTTTTTTTACAGCATTTTTAAAAATAACTGATCCAGCTGCAAGGGCAGCCAATGTGTTTAAAAAGGATCTGTCTTTTCCTTGTTCTTCTTGCTGACTAGAGGCTGCCTTTTTGACTATTGCAAGTTCAAAGTATAAAGATACAGGCACTGTGGAATAATACAACAACATGGGTTATTAGCAACAACTCTGTGTCTAGCATCCTGGTCTGTTTGAAGGACTCTCTATTATATCAGTGCTGCTTCAGTGAGTTTTGCCCCCAGAAGGTAATATAAGTGAATGCTGTACGGGATGTGAACATGGAGTTAGACTTCATTTTATAAGTGCACTTCCTTTCTTTTATCGATTGACATGAATGTGTTGGTGTTGTTCTACAGTAAGTGCCATGGATTTATTTATTGACTGTAGAACTCTGCTAAATCATCTATTCTCTGTTTGTGGGTCTCTCTGTGCCCACTACTCCTGTCCGGCACAGTCCCACTGCAATAAAAGCCACCTTGTGGTAATGCAGGGAAATATTTATAAACAAGTACCCAATCTGTGTTGGTTTGTAAATTTGGTTTCTTAAATTACAGGATAAGAAGAGCAGCACAGATACAATCCATTAAGAAATAACTAGGTGGGTGATTCACTACCATTTGTGTAAATGGCATTAACTCTGAGCTGCCTGCACAATTTATTAATACTTCATGGGAGGAAAAAATTATTTTAATCTCATAATGGATGATGAGCTGTGAAATTGCTTCTGCAGCAGCTGGGCACCCTGGGGGAGGTGCTAGATTCTGCCACATTATGCAAGTTTCCTTTGAGATCTACTACAGTGTGCTAATCAGGCACCATCAAATGCTGAAGGGAAAGCAATACTGTAGAGTGGAAGTGGGGTGCAGGAAGATTGCAATTGTGTTTTCTGCTTCTGGGTAGACAAAAAGGAGCTTGCTTTGCAAATGGTATAAATGCTGTGAAACTGGGTGAATTCAACTGTACATGATGACTTAGTGAAAAGGCTATTATTTCTTTGGAATAATATCTTCCAGGGTTATAAATTTTATATGGGATTAGTGAATGTGATTTGTTGGAGTCAAAATAATAAGTTGGGAGTAAAGAGGATTGAATTTGGTAGCATATGAGAAGGCGTAGTCTTAACTCAGTTTGCCACTTAGAATGATACTGATTTATATATGGAATTTTTTAAAAATTGCAAACTGGTAGAATTTAGATTTTCTTGGACTCATAACCTGCAGGAAAAGTGTTGGAAGAGCTGCTGTTGAAAATGTTCAACCGTAGAGGCTACTGGCTCTAAAAGGATTTCTACGCCCTACAGATCTGTTGAATTTCAACTGCAAAAGTTGAATTCAACTTCAGTTTTTGTTTCTTAAAGATGTGGTAAGTATTAACTCCAGAAAGTGAAATACCACATATTTGAAGAGAGTTAAGTAGGGAAACTGTTCTAGGGCATATTTCTGAATATCAGAGCTCATATAACTTTAACATTTTTGAGTGCTATTCTGAACATTGGTACCTACAAAACTACAAGTTTTTCTTGTTGATGTTGTTTGGGGGGGGGTTGTGAATTGATTTTGGACATAGAAATGGACTTTGTTGGAGCATATGTAATAGGAATTTAATAAAGGGAATGTGTAACTGATAATTCTTTTAATGGATGAATCTCACTGATATTCAGTGCAATTAATCATGTCTAGTTTTGAATTTGAAGAGCTATTTTTTTAGTAGTTCTAATTGTGTTTTGTTGTTGATTATTTCCATAAGTTACAGCTCAGACAACCTTGCCATTGATTTGTAGAATGACTCAGGCTTTATTTTCATCCATTTTGTCAGCCATGGAAGCCATATAGCCGTATTTCCTTAGAAGCTTCGAGGCTGCCACAATTAGAACCTGGGAATTTGGGAGCGGGGAATTCTTAGTGAATAGTGGACTAGACTAAACAACATTCTTTTTGAAAGTCAAGGACATTTCAACTTGCACCTGGATGGGAGTGTCTGAAGGAATGGCTTCAAAAAGAATGATGTTTGATTGGGTCATGTGATGGACTGATGGGTGCAGGGGATGGATCCTTTGATTTTCACTTGGGGAAGGAAAAACCCTTCAGATTTGGATTTTCCCAGATGTGCCAACATGACTTCGTTAATAAATTCTTACTTGGATGGACTTTGTCTCTGAATGCTGATTGGATACAGGGAGTTTCCTTGGAATGCTGACACATTTGATCATGTGGAGCTGGATCTCATAATAATGTGGGCATAATTGTATTTGGAACTCTCTACCTTTTTAAAAAAAAATCAAAGATACTGTGAAATCTTGAGCCAACAATTAGGTAGTGTTTAGGTAATAAATATTTACCTAATTGTTAGGTGCCTAAGGTTATTTACCTAATAATATTAGGTACCTAACAATTAGGTAATCCATTTATGTGGATTGATTGGTGGAAGTTCAATCTAGAAAAAAATTAAATAAACAATCTGACTTGGATCTGTTCTGTATAGATTTCCCACCCTCCAAAAGTGCATGCTGTAATTTCGGGGACCTCCTAAAAGTTTTGATGGTGACAGCAGATAAAAGAGCACCACTACTGGTTGACAAAAAATTTCCCTTTGTTGCCTCCTAATTATACTATCCAGTTTAATTCTGGATACATTCTAGATAGGGCTATTGATAATGTTTGGAAACTCTGGCTTTCTTTCCAATGCCCACCCACCTATTCCCCACTTCTAGAACAGGCTTCACAAAAGGATGAATCAGCTTCTTGAGTACTCATCTGTAAGCTTACTGAAGGCATTTCAGTTTATTAAGATTGTTAATGATTGCACAGATTGATTAATTATTTCTCTTCTGTATACATACATTTTGGAGGTTGAGGGATTTATTTTTATAAATCTTTTTCAAGAAGACTTCAACCTGCAATTCATAGACTGCTAGTAATTGTCAAAGGATTATAAATGGGAAGGCTGGACAAAATATTAATAATAATCTAGTGTACAGTACCTTTTATATATTATATATAATCTTATATTAAACTTTTCAGTGTAATTTGCTTCACAAATATCTATTTGTATAATAGACCCTGTATTTGAACAGTGACATTTGTGTAATGCTGACTTTTGTGTAATGCTTTTACACATATAGTATTTGTAACATAATCAGGATCAGTGGCTTTTATCTATAGTGTTAAAAAGAGAATGGTCAATATTAGCAATAGCACTTATATATTGTTTCATAGAGGTTTACAGCCCTCTCTAAGTAGTTTACAGAGTCAGCACGAGAACCCCCATTTACCGACCTCAGAAGGATGGAAGGCTGAGTCAACCTTCAGCCAGTGAGAATCAAACTGCTGGCAGTCAGTAGCAGTAGCCTGCAGTACTGCATTCTAACTCTGCGCCACCGTGGGAGAATCGTGGTTTAAGATTTTAAACTGACATTTTCCCAGAATTTTCTCTTTTAGATATTATGAGATTTTGTTTTAAAACAAATCGGGATCATGCAGGCAGCATACAGTATAGAAAGAGAAAAAGCATCACACTCATTTTGTATTAGTTCAGCCAAAGAGACAAATAACATTATTTCCAATAAGGGCCAAGGAGCTCTGAGATAAGTATGAAATTTAAATGTGCTATAGGTAGTGGTCTCTAATGATTCTGGCTGGGGCTCTGTTTGTTCTTCTAATGTTTATATTTATCAGACACACAAATCGAAAATATTTGTTGAGAATTACAGCAAGATTCTCCATTCTTTGATTACTGGAATTCAGCAACGTAATTGCTGTTATACACAGGATGCAATAAATGTGGCACATTTGTTTTGGTGGTAATTGCAAGCTGGAAATCAAGGGTTTCCTGAAGTCTCTCTTGAGACTTTTGTGGGATTTTTCTGAATACTTATTTGTAAATCAGTGGTTGTAAATTGTGTTATGGCATCCCCTAACTATTATGGAACAATGAAAGGCAAGAATTGACATCACCTACATAAAGTTGGTATGTGCTATGCCAAAGCAGCCCTTTGCTACAATTGCCTGTTATACCATATTCTAGTTCTTGCTTGTAAATAAGAGTCTCTAAAAACATTAAATCTTAGATCCATCCTAACCATAGTTTCGTTTTTCATTTTGGATTGTGTACAGTGTAAGGGGCATTTTTTGAAGGGACATTTTTATTCTAAGAAAATGACAAGCCAACAAGAAACTATAATTGCCCTGATTTTTAGAAGTGGTGCAATACTACAGATCTGATGTACTGCAAGACATGAATCAGAAAAATTCTATTAAAAAATCTCTTGAATGGCTGACACGGGAGTATTCTCCACAATGATTAATTTGACTTGGTCATTATGAACACAGACAAGTCTGACAAAATTGCATTTCATTCCCCACTGAATTCATAAAATTGCTGTACACATAATAAGAAATTATAGTCCTATGCTATCTACTATATTTGACAGGATTTCAGCTCTAGGAAAAATGGGGATAGGGGAAAGACCAGGAAAGGAAACTGGGAAACAGTTTAAAAGCCTACAATTTACTATCTTTTGCTATAACTTGTATATCCCAGTTATTCAATTCCAATTCCCCATGAAAGTTCCAGTGAAAGTCACTTTGAATGATTCTGGAAATAGCTGCTGTATCTTTCTCAGAATTGAAAGGTAACAGTTTTTATTTCTATGAGGCTGTCCAACCAGATTGTGAAGGAAACACACATCACCATATCATATTGGATTGAGAAAAAAAAAGATTTTGCCAAAATTGCCTCTTTTGCACTTACTGAAAGAGTAAGCTCTTGCAGACCTTTACAGCAAATGAGAATATTTACTTCCCACCTAAATATACTTAGTGGAAAAACAATACTATGCTACTCTTGACTTTCCTCATTCATCAACAACTTCACATGAACCAGCTCCCACAGAATTAATAACAACAACAACAATAACAATAACAATAATAATATATTAACAGTTGGAAGGGACCTTGTAGGTCATCAAGTTCAGCCCCCTGGTCAAGCAGGAGACGGTTTTAATCACTCTCGGAAATTGAACCGCCAAGCTGCCAACCTTAGTGGTACGCAAGCCCAGCATCTTACCACATGAGCCACCATCTTTTTACTTATTAATTAATGCGGACCCTACAAATACATGCATTTGAACCAATGTAATCTTCTGTATGCAGTTTCCAAACTAGAACATTAGACTTCTCAGTGCAGGAAACCCTGAGAAGTTAGAAAAGATATTACCCAGCATGGTGTAATTGTATTTAGAATAAAAATCCCTAAAATAAATAATGCAAATCATACCAAGTGGTGATTGATTAGTTGTAGGAATGTTTAGATGTTGGCAGTATAACATGAAAAGATACATAGGTTTGGCAAAGTAAAACCAAATAAATGTTAAGTGGACTCCTGTACTGAACTAGAGGATTCATTGTATATGGTCCTTGTGAATTTTTCCAATTATGTGGAGGAAAGTACAAAGTTCAAAGTACATCTCTTTATATAAATGATACCCAATTCAATACCTGTTATTGCTACCTTAAACATTGAAGAATCACTACCAGTCTGTGATCTAGAATTCATATTTCATTAAGCCATGATTGGTTTAACTAGGTTCATTGAATGCATTACAATTGGCTGGCATTCCCAGCTGACTTTCATGGCTAAGGTGGGACTAGAATTGATGTTCTCCCATTTTCTACCCTGGTGTCTTAACAATTAACACCTAATTAACTACCTTATTATTAATGATATGCCACATAGAAAATATATTTTTTGAAAGAATGGCTGTAGTGTTAGGCAGCAAAAGTTGTGTGGCCAGTAATTACCTCCAGGAAAAGACAGAATGGGATGTTAGATCCATCCTGTTCTATTTTACACTGACAGGTGAATTTATATCACTTGGTCTGTTTTTCTTGCAGTTCACCAGAAACAATTTCTCTGCTGCTTTCTCTCTTAAACTTATATTTGTTCTGAATGTTGTTTGACAGGGCAAATATTTACCTCCAATAATGATGAAAATCTCCATCCTTCTAACTGTGAATAACATTCTTTGAATCAATGTTTGTCTGAAGCTTCCAGGATCCCAGCAGATAATCACAGTGAACATGACATGACAGAGAATTGGGGTCACTTGATATTTGTCAGGTTTCTAAGGAGAGCATTTTTCTTGAATTCCTGCCTGGCCAAGTAATGTTCTTTGTGATTAACAATTGCACACAATGTCTGTCTTGATGGAACTGTTCATCTATAGAATTGAAAGGAATTTTCATTTACTATCCATTTTACACATGAGGAGTATTGAGGCATAAAAAGGGATTTGTTTTTATTGTTATTGAGCAACAGATGACATGAATAGCCAGATTTGTACAAGATTACATTAATTTGGAATTAGAGTATTCAGATTCAAAAGAGGATAGGGGTCACAAAGCTTTACAATGGCATGGAAAGAGTGATTTTGCAATTCCCACATGTTGCTCTGGAATGCAAATTGCCCATCTTTGGTCTAGAGGTTTTAAATTGTGAATGGTATAGTTCTGAATGGCTATCTTGTCCATTTGCTCTGCTTCCTTCCACAGGAAGTACATAAGAACATTGGAAACCAGTGGTTTTCCAGAGGCCTCTCTGAGAAGCTCCAAGGCAGGACACAAGTATAGTAGCATTTTGTCATTCAGTTACAGGTAGTCCTCAACCTACAACCATTTGTTTAGCAACAATTCAAAGTTAAAAGGAGCCTCAGTGGTGCAGTGGTTAAATGCAGCACTGCAGCCTATTTCTGCTGACTTGTTCAGCAGGTTGTCAAATCGAATTTCACCAGGTTCAAGGTTGACTCAGCCTTCCATCCTTCTAAAGCTTGATAGAATGAGGACCCAGATTGTTTGGGGGCAATATGCTGACTCTGTAACTGCTTGGGGAGTGTTGTAAAGATCTGATAAGCAGTATATAACATCTGAGTGCTATTGCTATCTATTTTGTAAGCCGCCCAGTCTTTCGGGAGTTGGGTGGCATAAAAATGCAATAAATAAATAAATAATAAATAAATAAATAATACAACAGCACTGAAAGAAATGAACTATGACTGGTTCACACCCTTAATGACTGTAGCAACATCGCTAAGGTCACGTGATTAAAATTTGGGTGCTTGGCAACCAGCAGGTATTTATGATGATTGCAGCCTCCCAAGGTCAGGTGAGTGCCATTTCCAACCTTCCCAGCTGACTGATAAAGTCAATAAGGGAAGCTGGATTTACTTAAAGACCTCATGATTCACTTAACAACTGTTGTACTGTGTGTGAAGCTCTAGATGTAGTAGCTCTATGTCTCTTTAGTCGGGCCTCACACTGCTCCCTGCATAGCATCGCAAGTCAGAGGGAGCCCCTTTCTGGAGTACTATGAAGCCATGACATCTCCACTATTTTTAAGGCACAGAGACCCCCTAAGGCGTGTTAGGGGTGTCTTACCCACACAGTATTTGTTCCCAGAGTGGTAAATCATCTGTTCTTACTATTGTATAAATTACAGTTTGTTAATGTGTTGTATGAAGTAGTATTTCTTTTTATCTGTTCTAAATCCCACCCCATCATTGAATTTCCTGGAAGAATCCTAAATTCTAGTATTATGAGAGGCAGAAAAACATGTTACTATCCACTTTCTTCCCTTCATATATGGCACTTGTCCTTTATTGGATCTTCAAGGGAATAATAATGAGTGTGGTTTCGCGCATGTGGTTTTCCTACTACTGGAATCTCTACTGTTAGTCTTTCCCAATTCCAGCTGTGTTGAATTATATTCCCAGATGCTTTTTTATATTGTTTAATAAAAGGTTACTTTTTGCATGTATAAAATCTTGATTTTATTTCACATCTGTTTTCTATTTTGTCCAATACTCAAGAGTTGAGCCAAGTATGGGAAACCCTTCACAACTGCAAAAAAAAAAAAATTAAAAAAATTAAAAAAATGGAAGTAGCTGGTAAAAATACTTCTCCCCCCCTTTTTTTTTGGGGGGTGGGGGTGGAAGTTGGCATGCTTCCAAACCAAGTGCTAGGTTGAATCTTTCCTTTTTTAAAATTTTCTATAATAATATGGAGGGTAATATGTTTCTCTGTGCAGCAAATCAATATTTTTAGACATGGAAAAATAATCACGTGGTACAAGAATCCTGCTAGATACTAAGTAGGTGTCGGTGATATATTGCTGTTCTTGAAAGCTACATTGGGAATTGCAGCTCTAGAATATGTATAGTAAAGATTTTAAGGTCTTCATTCTTGGATCAGGTTCTAATAATTCATCTTTATTGCTGCTGATTTTTACATTCTGTAATACGCAGTATGCAGAAAAGCTTTTGAAGCCGGTATAACAGGAGAGATTTGAACAAAATAAAGGCTTAGATTAAAGGCTCATGCAGCCATGTAGAGAGGATTAAAAACAATATTTTCAGAAAGGCTTTTGCAGATGAACTTTTAATGAGGTTTTCAAGTGGAACTATTGCATCTGTGGTTTGTTATTATGACTTCATATTAATGGTAGCCTCTGCATGGCATTTTATTGTTTTTTGTTATTGTTTTAAAGCTGGCTGAAACATATACCACCATTAGAAGAAAAAAAGATGCTTCATTAAATTATCAACTAATTGCATCAATAAAAAGCAGATTGAAGTACACCAGTAAAATCCTGAAGAGAATTCAGTATACATCTTTCAGAAGTCCCAGTGAAAAGAATCTGCAGATAATTATACCTTCTTAAAGGCAAATCTATAAGCCAGGCCTTTGTAAGTGAACTTAATGTGTGCGGAGGCAAAAGTGGAAAAAGTGGACTTGGTATTAAATTAATTAAGCAAAACAATATATGTATGATATGCTTCCAAGTCACGTATAAAAAGTGTTAATAGAAACCTTGTGATATCCCTCTAAGTGACATTGATACTATTTGGGATTTTTGAAACCTTTTTGGGTCCTAGCAGCTGGAAAAAGCTGCACAATATAAACATACAAACATCCCATAATCCATTCACTACAGCCATTTTTGTCTCTTTGTATCTATACTTACAAACACACTCGGGAACTTTAAAAGAGATGATAGACACTCCTTTCTTATTGGCCATTATGAGAAAATTTGCTGTTTCTCTTCTATGTTGGCAGAGAAATAATGATCCTTCTAAAAAATTGCTGGGAGAGAAGAGAAAAGAAGAAAAATGTCCTCTCCTCAATAATCATTACAAAATTGTTGTTTCTGATGTAGTAGCAGTGGGAAAACAGCAGATATGATTTTCGCTACCTAGCAGACGGCTGATCAGTTGGATGATAAAAAAAAGTTAGGGCTCCACACACTCTGGCAGGTGGCCAGGAGAGTGGCAGAGGGCCTCTTGTATCCTGTGGTTACCCATATGGAATCTGAGTAGTGACATCGTGCATTAAAAACTTTCTGTGCACCAGATTTTCTATGGGTGTTTTTAGTATGCATCTCTGTTCATCATTACTTCAATCAGTCAATTTGTTATTACCTTCAGTGACCAGCATTCCATTTAGAAAAGCATGCACGTTAAATCTTACCAGTTTTTTTTTTAAAAAAAAACACCAAAATATTATAAAATAAAATTTGATAGAAATAATATAATAATAAAATAAACAGCCATGTTGAAAATGATTGATATAATTAATGGTGATGAATTCTACAAACAATGAAAGAAACTTTGATTACTTTCAAAGAAATTGAATCATATTGGTCAGCTAATAAAATATATATATATATTCCCCCATTGGGGGAAGAGAGGCGGGATATAAATCTAACAAAATAAATAAATAAATAAATAAATAAATATACAATCTGTGCCACTTGGAAATTTAGTTAATGAATGAATTACCGCTACTTTACAGTTTATGTATCATCTTTGGGGGCTGCTCAAAATGCTCCTGGAGAATACACGATATAAGCTATATGTGTGTTTGACAGAATCTAAGGAGAGATGATTCCCAAGGTAACTCTTGCTTGCCTCAATCTGTGTTAGTGGCATTGTGCAGCACAGTGATAACAGCCAAAGAGAGAATTGTTTTATTGCAGACCATTGCAAGTGACAGGCAGAACTGTGTTTTTTTTTGCCAGACATACCTTATGTAGGGTAGATCTATACATTGAAACAGCTTAATCTGTCTTGAAATTTGCCAATTGCTAGTATTCGGCATTTTAAATAAAAATACATTGCCATATTTATGACTACATCTCCTAGGTCTATTTTGTTTATTTGAAATATCTTAAATATTAAATACTTTGTGTATGTAGTTTTAGATAGCATTATATTTATGTGGCACTTGATTGAATTGTGGACACTGGTGGGAGCCAGATTAATGACAATTATCTTTAACAAAATAATGTTTTGGAATATCACTACTTTTCAAAAATAATTAAAATTCTTTCTGTCCTAGTCATTTATTTACTTCCTGATCTCTAGCTTGCATTTTCCTCATCCATATTCCATGCTCTCTATATAAACAATGATAGGCAGCATTTTTGTTTGCATCATAGATTGTATTCGCACATCAATAACATACTAGAAGCTGGAGACAACATTATAGATGTATAGACATATACATTCTTAATGCTCTCTCTTTTGCCTATCCACCTTGCTGCTGGTTATTCTCTTCTTCTGTTTCCTTCCACCTTTCTCTGCATTGAAGACTTTCCCAGAGAGCTAGATGTTTCTTAATGGATCCAAAATTTGACAATTTGGGCCTGGACATTTGTGCCTCAATTGAAAACTCTGTGTTGATCTGTTTGTTTTCTTAGCTATCCATAGTATCCCCAGTTCTCTAATAAAACAAAACATAAAGTACAATAATTATTAATAAATAAAAACCCAGAGTACAAAAACTCATATTACCAAGAGGGGCAATCTAGATTCAAGTGAGTTGAGCTGGAAAAATGGTACTTTCTGATCTCAAATCCTTCATGGAACTGGGACACCACTAGTAGCTTTAGTTAGGTAAATATTCAGATGGGTTGACTAGGGATGGAATAGGTTATCCTAAACATACTTTGTCACCAAGCCATGGAGGGCTTCATCCTGCAAGACTAGCACTTTTAATTATACTCTGAAATGTATAATCAAGGGTGATAAGATAGGTGTAATATACACATATTGCAGCGGTAAACTTCAGTCAATAAGCATTTTGAACCCAAGATCCAGCCAGCCTACAGAGGTAGCACTTAAAACCCGGAAAAGTTCCTAGAGGTGATTTCATTCCCTCCAGATTACTAGAGGAAAATAAAGATTGGTGGCCAGTGCTGGATGCCCTATTTACTTATATTACCAGCTCAGCACTTTTTCTGTCTGAAGGAAATGGGGCCATAGTCAATAAGGATAAAGGAAATAGACTTAATGGACTTAAATTACAAATTAAATTTGTAATTTAAATTACAAACTTAATAGTTTGCCTCATACTTAGGCAATCTATAAAATACCTTTATTTAAAATTATTGGACCAGGTCTAAAGTGAAAATACCTTTCTGATGAGCAGATGGGATTTAGACTATATTGTTTAACTGAAAAATATATAGTCCAAAGGATTCCTTTTTGCAACCTTTGTGGATTTCAAATCATCTTTTGATTTGATTCCAAGGAACTGGATATGGGAAAAACTAATAGGATCCTCAGTGGTTACAATATTGTTCCTTCTTACCCAGACTCTTTATTCCAACACCTCATTTAATATATTTCCTGGAGGTTATTTTACTGGAGCTGTTTCCATCCAAATGACGATAAGGCAAGAATACATTTTAGTACTCTAATTTTTCAATATGTACATTAATTCAATAATTCAAGCTCTGAGGTCTTCTGATTGTCACTCTCCATGGCTGTAGATTGTGCAATTCTAGCTTTGCTATATGCAGACAGCATAGCAATTTTGTCAGTCTTTACCAGTGGGAATGAAACAGGCATTGAGGTCATAGACTTTCTTTTGCCTAAACAACAAATTGTAGCAAATCATCAAAAGACAACAGTATTGTTGTTTTGCACTATGTATTTATAAGATGGACAAATATCTAATTAATCGAACCCCAATAGATCAAGTGAATACTTATAAACATCTTGGGATACAATTCCAGGCCTCCTTATCTTGGACCTTGCATTTATCGGGGCCAATATAAGCTCCTCAACCATCTACGGATTTCTTCCATTCAAAGGAGCACATTTTATTCCTACAGCTCGCAAGATCTCTTTTGCTAAGGTTATTTCTAAGCTTCTTCATGGTGTTGAGATTTGCACTTTTAAACCCTGGAAGCCAACCAAGATGCATCAGGAATTCTGCCTTACACTTAGAAACACGTTTAGTTTCCATGGGTGCCAATTCCTGGTATTACCTCATTTATTTCCAGTTAAAATTGTTATTTTTTTCCCTGGCTCCAGTGATTTTGGGACACTATTTTAATTCAACCTGGCTAATAAAAGTTAACCACAGATTCTAGTCTTTTTTGGAGAGGTTCTGTTCATAAGGGTTTGAAAATGCCAAGAACCATCATAAAGAACTTATCTGGAATATTGATTTACAAGTCACTCCAAACCTAGTATTCAGCCCCATCGTTTCAGAATTGTTTTCAAATTGGCATGTGTCATCATCCTATCTCACTTTTATTATAACTCTGAACTGTTGTTGGGCATTGATCTTGGCTAGAGGGGATCCATTACTCCCCACAATCCTATAGGAGTATTAAAAAGCATCCCTCTTCAGCAATATATATGCCAATATGGAAATATTTCTGTGGAATCAGGTGTGGTATTCAACCGGTTTGGACCGGTTTGCAGGAACCGGTAGGGATAATTTTAAGTGGTTCGGAGAACCGGTAAATACCACTTTTCT
>JANHGC010003564.1:980247-990347 GCA_027560395.1 Boaedon fuliginosus
GGAGGCATAAGGTAGCAGCAGGCGGTCTCGAAGGTATCCTGCTCCTAAGCCATGTAGGGCTTTAAAAGTTGTTACTAGCACCTTGAATTGCACTCTGAAGACCATTGGCAGCCAATGCAGCTCATGGAGGATAGGTGTTATATGGGTGTACCAAGGTACACCCTCAATCACTCGCGCGGCCGCATTTTGCACCAGTTGAAGTCTCCTAGTGTTCTTCAAGGGCAGCCTCATGTAGAGCGCATTACAGTAGTCCAATTGTGAGGTGACAAGGGCATGAGTAATCGTGAGAAGAGCCTCCCAATCCAGGAAGGGGCACAACTGGTGCAGCAGGTGAACCTGCGCATAGGCACCCTTGGCCACAACTGAAAGATGGTAGAGCACCCCTGATTGCGCATCCATTCTGAGGGGAGCAATTTGTCTCCCCCCAGCATACATTAGGGGTAATCAACTGGACCATGGGGGGGGGGGGAATACCCATAGCCACTCAGTCTTGTCAGGGTTGAGCCTGAGCCTATTGACCCCCCATCCAGACCTTTACATCCTCCAGACATCGGGACATCACTTTGGCAACATCACTAATTCGATCAGGGACAGAAATGTATAATTGGGTATCATCAGCGTACTGATGATACCCAACCCCATGTTGTCGGATGGTCTCACCCAATGGTTTCATATTTCTTCCTCCTTCCTCCTTATACTTTTCCCACAACAACAACCCGTTGAGTTGAGTTGAGTTGAGTTGGACTAAGAGCAAGTTCACACATCTGGCTTTCTTGGCTAAAGCAAGACTTGAACTCATGGTTTCCCAGTTTCCAGCCTGGTGCCTTAACCACTAGACCAAACTGGCTCTATGTGTTATGTCATATTATATTATATGTTAACATAATATGACATAAGCCAATCAGTGGCATACATTTTAATACCATCGTATTTGAGATCACGTGTACATAACATAGCATCAACTTTGCCACTTATGTAGAAATCTTGCCTTTTGGAGAATTGTATTGGTGCATAGTTAATGCAAATTGTATAATAATTGTTTGTTGCTTGTTAAAACATACCCTGACACAGTCACTAGGGTGAAGTTTAAAACAGCTTTTTTATGTGACTTCTAAGTGTAAACTAGTGTTTGCAGTATTATCCAGTGTCATTGAGTAATGCCTGTTCCCATCTTTATTTTAGTAACTTGTAAAAAAATTATGAGCTGACAGTATTTCCCCATTTTTATATAGCAATTACTACATATATTTGCTTTAAAAATAATAAATAATAAAGACAATGATTGCATTCATTTTAGTTTTATGTGGTGATTCCTGGGATTTAGATTATGATATTATTTTATTATTGCATTTTGTTTTTTAAATCTGGTTCAGAAAGGACGTTCAAGCAGTATAGACAAAAGCTCCCATCTTCCTGTAGAAACAAAAATGTTGTTGCTTTTCTGAATTACAATGTTTAAAAACAACTATAAAGTGCCATGAGAAAAAATTACCATGTAAATATAGCAATAGAGTCCCCAGGCCTGTTGCTGGTGACTGCTGCAATAAAGCAGATCGTAGAGCTACTCAAATCAAGCTGCAAAACAAATTGAATTCCAAATTAGCAGCCTTATGAAAACAAACTGAGGTAAATGTTGAGCACCGAGCATATGAAATGTTACAGCAGAAACTGTTGACAAGCGAACAGTTTTAAATGTGCTGAGCTTTCTCTGTAATTCTGTGAATTGGATCTTTTCTATTTCAGTAGAATTTTAAAAAATCTTCTTTGGTTATAAGGTGTTTAAAATTCTGCTCATTAATATTTCCCTGTTTAAACAACTAAATGTAAGTCAGTAGTAAGGAATATTTATAATGCAATCAGATTGAGAGCTGCTTTTCTTTGTATTAATCGGAGGCCAGTTGGCAATCCTTTGCTAGTGTTTTTCTCAGAGGCAATAAATGAAAGAAATATGTCTTTTTAAATTTTATAAAACTCAAAGAAATGGTTTTAAACAGCTTTTCTTCACCTCCTATAATTATTTATTTTCAAACAGTCCTTCAGGGTAATGTTCCGTTTTCTTATTTCACACTCCTTTTTCTCATAAATGAACCATCACTTCAATAAATCATTATGAAAACAGAGACTAACACAAACCCTGAAAGGTTGAAAGATTTATGTAACACATTTATGTTTTCCATTTTCTCATTCTGGTACTCTGCTGCTAAAGCTAAGCTAATAAAAGCAGCTATTAATATTTCTTGTTGCCTAGCAACCCCAGAGAGGGAGTAATAGCTATAGCTAGAAAAATAGATGACCGATAAGGAAAAATTCAATTCTTTTATTATCTCAAGGGAAAATGGGCTTTTACTGGAACATTATGATGTACGAGTACAAAGTTGAATACAAAGGATTGTTCTCATTTTTTAAAAAATGAACATTATTTTACCTTTGCTAACTCTCTTTAAGTTGTCCTCCTCCTTTTCCAGTTTAATTGAACAACCCTCACTAATATTCTCATTGTAATTAATTTGGCATATTCATTTGGAAACTTCTCTCTCTCTCTCTCCCCTCTCTCCTTTTTTCTTTTTTCTTTTAACATAGGAAAGTATAATTACTTGGTTGTAATATTTTTCTCCAAGCTGAAATTTGCAACATGTCACCGGGTCGCTTTTATGTGTTAAAAACATGTCATTCTCAACAACAGAAATAAACCGTTGAATAAAAATATTTTTAGTGTTTTGCTATGCATTTAGGTTGAATATCTTCTAAGATAAGGTTTACTTGATTTAAGTCACTTCTGTAAACTATGAAAAATACTTTTGTTGTATTAGGAACATGTGTATAATAAACCAGGGAATGATATATTCAAAATATTATCACTTATTGGCTCATGAAAAATGTTGGCTTTAAAATTGCACAGAATTGCTATTTAAACCTTTATGTATATGTAATTTGCAGTTTAATCCACAATTATCGCAGGAGGTAACTAAGAAAAGATTTTTTTCTCTCCACAGTCACTCCATGTATTTGGGTTTTTTATTATTATTATTTATTTGTATGTGTGGTACCATTTTCTAGGCCACAAGTATGTTCTTATCAGAGTGCTGAAGTCTCATTGTTTTGTTGTGTCAGGAGACTTCAGTGTGCATGATGAAACTGCCCCAGGATTTGTTAAGGAGGCTGTGGTCTCCAAATCAGGTTATGCCTGACTTCAGTCACTTAGCAAAGCATGCTCTGGATCTGTTTTTCTCTGTGAGAATGAAGAACATTTCAGTTGCTGCTATGAGATTTAGCCTTATTTCTGTTGCTGATGAGATTTAGCCTATTTGCATTTGACGTTTCTATAGCAATAGCAATAGCACTTAGACTTATATACTGTTTCATAGTGCTTTACAGCCCTCTTTAAGCAGTTTGTAGAGTCAGCATATTGCCCCCAACAATCTGGGTCCTCATTTTACTGACCTCAGAATTATGGAAGACTGAGTCAACCTTGAGCTGGTGAGAATCGAACTCCTAGCAGTGAGCTGAATTAGCCTGCAATACTGCCTTCTAACCACTCCGCCATCACTTCTATAGGTGATTCCAAATTCTCCAAACTAATTAAGAGAATCAGTTCTAGATGGCCAGTAGATTTTAATGGTTTACTGCAGTCTGTTGTAGATCTGAATTTTATTGTAGTGAGTACTCTCTACAATATTTTATTTTTGTCCAAGATTCAGCTCAAGATGTTTCTTGAAGCCTCGGGTCTGATCTTAGCTTAGAGATTGTTGTGTTCCATTGAAAAAATATAGATTAATTGATCACTGAGCTGTAACACGGAGACACAATAAGGTTCTCTTCTGCAGAACTTAAAATCCAAAAGCTTTATTTCAAAATGTGGTCTATATTTTGAAATAAAGCTTCTGGATTTTAAATTCTGCAAAAGATAATCTTTTGTTGGTACCATACAATCAGAAGTAGTCTTGAGAGAAATCTGGGAGATGTTTCTTTGATAAATGCTGTACTGCTCTGATGTTTTTCTTAGAAAAATGCATCATTTTTCAGTTAAGTTGATATTTTAGTTAAGGAATATTTTACGATGTAAAATAGTAGGGAATTATCATATATTGTGGTTCTGACCCACACACAAACACTTGCCTGAAGCAAATACAGCAGTGGTTGAGATTATCTTGGAACATATTCTCTATTTGTTGAGATTATTCACTCTGTATATTATTGTTATTGTGCATTTGCATACTCAATCTTTCCATTGTATATCCCAACAGTCTTAAATTGATGCCCTCCAAACATCTTGCAATTCAAATTTATAAAGACCATGCAACATATCTGAAGATTTTGTATTGTGAGTTCGATGTACGTTTGCCACTTCAACACACTCTCTCAGCCCAGCTCATTTCTTAGCGTTATTGTTGTGGGGAAAATAGGAGAAAGAAAGTATGCTGAATATGTCTTCCACCTTGAATTATTTATAAAAATAAGGAGGTTGGGATATGGAGAATATTTTTATAAGGTATTGGGAAAAAGTTCAGTAAAAATACTTTGTTAGTTTAATTCAACATTAGTTTGACTGTATAAGAAAGTACAAACTATGATTCTTCATAATTTGCCCTTATCTAATTATATATTTTGCAATACTAAGGGGTGTTTTTCAACTGGCAAAATAACCTCATCAGTTTAACAATATTCATGGATAGTAGTTATTGTTTGCCTTAATGGTTGCCTTTTAGTCTGCTATCAAAATATTAAATACACTCATAAGTCGTCTCTGATATTCAGGATAATAATACCTGCTGCTGTTTTTTTACCTTGCACACATGGTGGAATAAACATTGTACTTTGTAATATATGGTATTTCCTACCATTAGGCATTTACATTGCATTCATTCTTGTCTCTGTGCATGTGTATTTATCTATTTGTAGTAGTTTAAACTATGAGTGATTATAAATGCAAAATATATCCAGAGCAATTATCAGGCCCATAAATAAGTTGTCTAACACCAATGAGGAGGTTCACTGGGAACAGAAGCATGTACATATTAGTAGTGTAATTAAAATATCAATTACACTGTGTTGACAGTTTGCCAAATAGCTGGCTTTTGTGCACTGTAAACTTAATCATTCCTAAATCTGCTCAGAAATCATTTTGCAATCCTGGAAAATTGAACTGGTACAAGATAATAAAATTTCTTAAGACACATTTCCAGTATACCTCTCTTAATGGCTCTGTGTTCCAACTGTACGCTGGATATTGTGTTCTTAAAATTATTACTTGTAAATTTACACATTGTACCATTTAAAAATACTATTTAATGTCGGCAAAAATAACTTGAAGATTTATATTTCTCATACTTCTTTTGTTCCCTATTTCAGCTTGATAACACATCCTGATTTTATGTTCGATTTTGATATTCTGTAGAAGGATGCAATATAAATAAAAGATGATATAAATTAGGAGTAGTGTAGCAAATAAAAACTGAATTTCTAAAGTAGAGGAAATAAATACCATATGAGGAAAGTTTAGGAAAGTAGCATAATACAAATAAATAGTTAGATAGAAAGTTATTTTATTAAAATAAAGCACGTATACATATATAGTACAAATTATATAATATAAAAACTGTACAATATATGCAGAATATAATTCAAAATACATAGATAAGAATAGTGTATTTCTCAAATCCTAAATATGCATACATGCATGAATGGATAAATAAATATGGTAGTATCTTAGCTAAGTTGCATGTGCAACATTCATTATATGTTTGGACTATGTTAATTCTAATATTAATTTTAACATTCTAACATGTTTTAAAAGAAAACATTTAAATTACTTCTGTCCAAACCCAGCAACCTATCCTCTGAATATGATGCCAGATGGGTGAATAAAATATGTCAGAATGGAACTTTATATTTGACACCTGGAGTTAACTGGATCCCAACAATGGATCAAGTTTGTTTGCTTGTTTTGTTTTTAATACTAGTGGTGCAGAACAGAAAGCTATTTTATGCATGGAGGAAATACATGCAGCCCTTATGTTTTGTCAAAGAGTGGGGAAATAAGGAAAACAATTGTATATACAGGTTCCTCCAACTGTGCCAAAGAGATGCGTAGTGGCATGTGAAATCAACATCACTCTATTTTTGGACAGTTAGGTGCTTGTGAAGGCATTCATATGACTGCACATAAATATCTCAGTTCTGTTAATGGTTCTTAGATGCATTTTTAAAGTTTCACTACAATATATTTAGTGTTTTTTTCTTTTCACCCCACTGCATAATTTCATTGCCAAAAGAAACATAAACACCATTTACTTTGTTTTTGTTAGAATCATTCTCCATTTTTTCAATAATATTTAGCTGTTAATAATTAACACTGCCTGTGGCCTTCAAGACATACTGTGCTCTGCTTTCTCTTGGTAATTTATTTATATTTTTCTTAACCTATGTGTGAAGCGGCTGCTCCATGGAAGTGGGATTTTAGCCCACTTTCTCAAATTCTAGGAATTAAAATTGGAGCGATACTTCCATATTCTCCTGGAGATCTGTATGATGCTAGTTTTCTATTGGTTTCTTTTCTGAGGATTTGCTTATAGATTGAGGGCAAATGGTGATGTGCTTTTAGGAGCAACAAATTATAAACTATTAAAATCTTCAGGGCTTCAAGAATCTAAGAGGTGAAAATGGATGCTAAAGGAATCAAAGTTTTACTGTAGTGGGAAAAACAGAGGAGGGTCACAAGACTCACTGAATAGTCTGGATCTGCTGTTGCTGAAACTGCAGGAGAGGAGAATCAGTGAGTATTTTATCATTTTTAATTTTTGCAAGTGGGCATTCCTTCTGCAGTATGTCACAGGCTCAGGAGAGATGGTGAATTTTGTTTTATAATTTGTAAGAATATGTGACCTTTGAATAATGAGAGGAAAGTCTTCATTTTTGAAGTCACATTTTCCTCCTGTAAACATGTTGTGGTTGATATTTAATTCTTTCAGTTGAAGATTATTTATGCCTTTGTTTGACATTGCCAACTCTTAGCACCTCTTCAACTTAGATATAGCAATAATAAATAATACATAATTCTAGTTTTCAGCTCAGAAGCTTTGCTTCAATAGCTCCTAGACTTGTTTTAATGGAAATTTATGCAGAAGTAACATTGCTTTTTGAAAACATTTTGCATAAAACATCTTCACTGTTTAAAAGTGGAACACTGCATTGGTATACATATAGCATAGAATGGAAAGACAATCTGAATGTTATTACTCTAAAAATGTATATTGGATAAGAGAACCACAAAAATAGATTATTCTTTTTCCTTTGTTCAGACATAGAGATTGTGATAACTACATGGAGATGTTGGTGTATGTGCACCCAGGATAATTTTTTTAAATTTAAACATTTTAGAGGCAAATTATAAAGAATGGTTACAATAAAAAAGTGTAAAATACTTCTTTAGAGAGTAAATATTTCAAAGCATATGAAAATGTGTGTGTGTGTGAAAGAGAGTTCTCTGAATAGTCAATTCTAAACGAAAATCTTTCCAATGTTATATTCCCTCCCCCAAAGGAACCTGAATCTGTTACTCGCTTTAATTTGAATTTTGATTAAACTAAAATGGAGAGCTTTTTTGCAATTGGCAATTGTATGGAATATTTTTCAACCGTATATTCCATATCTAGGCAGACCAATCCACATTAACACTCTAGTATGTTGGATTAGAAGGTGTGAATTGTTGGTCTCTTGACTGTTGTCTCATTCAAACCAGACTTCCATCACATTTGTGAATGGAGAGGCAATTGAAACTAAATGAAAATGGGGCAAATACACACACACACACTTACACACACTTCTGAAGCACTTCTGCCAGCATGTTGATTTAGATTGTCTGTACTTACGTCTTGGGGTTTTTTTTTAAAAAAAGTGCAATATCATGATACATCTGTGATTGGGGCATTTGTAGTGGCTGATAAAAGTTACGTTAGTTGGGAAGACAATAGCATATCTCTTTTCAAGGGAAATGGTTATTCAACTCTATAACTGCAAATGCAGATCATTGTCAACACATTATTTTGATTAGTTCTCTTGCATGCAGGAAAGTTTGAAATCTCTATTTTTCTTTAACACAAATTGCACTACAATTTGAGTTCTGCTTTTTTGCATTGCTTTATGTTCTTTGTGGATCTTAAATTGTACATTTAATTGAAATTGCAGTAATGAAGTTGCTCTCTAAAGTATGTATATCTAACTCATCCTATCTTGAATAATAAGAAGTGGGTTTCCAGGCAAAACAACAAAATGGTATTAGAGAAAAGTAGGAACGTTTGAGATAAAGAAAGACTGTTGCACATGCAACACACACAATACACTTATGAAATTCATCCAAATGTTTTTCCTCTAGCCTTTCTGCTTAAAAAGGTTAATGTGGTGCCATATACAGAATACTAAGCTTCCTTTTACACCATGGATATTGTTTGGCTTGTCACCAAGAAAGGAGGAAACGTATTGCTACAATTCTTCAACATCCATAAAAAAGGCCAGTGTCATACTTCTCACTTATCTCTTAGTGCAGTGGGCATTTCTCATTATAGATGGAGACTGGTCTGCAACCTGCTCAAGCCAGCTGTCATACATTTTTGGTGCCCTTACAGATAAGCAGTCCCCAGTAACAACATCCTTTCCCTGCATCTGCATGCTACGTGCAAATCAACCTTTTGTGGAGATGATCAAAAAGGCAGCATTACCTTTGCATAGTGCAATGTATTGTGTAGTTGAATTACAACCTAAATTAATGGGTATTTGTGGAATATGATATTTTTTTGCCATAACAGCTTCATGTCGTATTGATATTATTTTACTTTCTTTAATTTTAAGAATATTATTCATTCTTGTAAACATTATATCTCAACCATGTTTCTCTTTAATTCTAAGTAATGGGATTTTTTTTTTCTTCTGGAAACATGAATTCAAGATCATATGTTTGCTGGTTTAAGAGTCACTGTCCTGACTCTGAAGGGATTTTCTTTTTCTCCAAACATAGCAAAAGCAATATCTGATTACCTGTGTAGGTGATGATCTCATTTTATATCAGATTTAAGTAACTAATGTAGGAAGAATTGTACCATTTTGATTGAACTGGAGATGGAATTTGAAATATGGTATTAGTAGGGCTGAAAAGCTCTTGGAAATTATTTGGAGTATGTGATTCAGGGTGCATGGGCATGTGACCATTGTACCTGTCTGCAAGTGACATATTGTTCTGGGATCACATGGTTAGCCTCTGCAGTTGTAATCTGATTCCAGAAGACAAGTTGACTTTACAGGTTACAGATACATGGTGTGTTTGCAACTCCACACCCTGAAGCACTTTTTTGTAATGAAAACTGAAATATTGCACCATACTTGTAATTAAGTTAAGGTTAGACAACTGTTTACACAAGTTGACTTAGCAAAGACTCGATTAAAATAAACTGGGAAGGTTTGTGGTTCTCTGTGCTATAGGAACTTGACCATGGTCTTATCATGTTTTGGGGAACAAAACCCAATGTTATGAAATGAAATTATTTCATAATTATATTTTGGTAGAACAATAAATTATAAGAACATGGCATAAAGCAAGGTATAATGTGAATTAATGTTTTAGCATGTGACAGGCAGCAGAGAGAAAGCAGAACTGTTTAATTCCTTCTTTGCATCTGTCTTAAAGGAAAAGGAAAAAAATAGTCTAACCTATCAAAAACAGCACTGTGGGAGACTGAGCAGGAAAGCAAGGGTAGTCCCAGAGATGAGGGGGTTGACATATTCTCCCCAGCACCTGAGAGCAGGACAAGAAGCAACAGCTGGAACTTATTTAAAGAAAGATGCTACCTGGAACTAAGGAGAAATTTCTTGACAGTGAGAGCAATAAATCAATGGAACAGTTTGCCTTCTGGAGTTGTAGGTTCTTTATCCCTGGAGGTTTTCAAGGAAAGATTGGATAACTATTTGTCTAAGATTGTATAAGGACTCCTGCCTTGGGAAGGGGATTGGACTAACAGATTTATTTATCTTTATGTGCCTATGCGCAGGTTCGCCTGCTGCGCCAATTGCGCCCCTTCCTGGACCGGGAGGCTCTTCTTACGGTCACTCAT
>JANHGC010003564.1:1017847-1030970 GCA_027560395.1 Boaedon fuliginosus
CGCCCCTGCCCCCCCCTTTTTTTTTGCTACAGCAAATTGGTATTGGCTAATTGTATATATATAATGGAGTTTACAGGCAGAAATCACATGTCTGAGTCAGGTTTGATTAACTGGTTTGTTGATATAAACTATAACGTCTTTATTTTCTCATAACCCTAACTTGTGGGTGAATTCACACATGACAGTAAGAAGAGACAAATCAGATCACTTTTGTGCCATGCCACTGTCTGCAGAATCTACCTTATAAAGCTCTGTTTCTCTGATACTAACATTTTGCATATATTGCTTAAATTACCTTTTCATATCGAAAGAAATGTGCTTTACAGAACTGAAAGCCTGTTGCTAAGTTGGTGGAGTAGGATTGCACATAATTAAGTCCACTTTTAGCCATGAAAGCCCTGGTTGATGTAATCCAGTGTTGGCAAACCTTTCGGCACTGAGTGCCAAAACGAAAGAGCACACGAGGGGGAAGTGGCAGAAACCAGAAGAGCAGTTCCCCGGCACACGCACGCTGGAGCATTGGAAACTGGAAGAGCAGCTCCCTGGAGTGCATGCACACACCAGGAAGCTGAGCTTCTGGTTTATGGCATGTGCATGTGCACGCTGGCCACCTGGGTTTCCGGTTTATGGCATGCATGCGCATGTGAAGACATGCATGCCAGAATCCGGAATCTCAGCTTCCAGGCATGCATATCCACACCAGAGAGCTGTTCTTCCAGTGTCTGGCACTCCTGCACATGCAAAGACCATCAGGCCAGCATGCATGCAGGCGCCAGAACCCAGAAGAGCAACGGGCAATGGTTGGTGTGCCCGGAGAGATGGCTCTGTGTGCCACTTCCGACACATGTGCCATAGGTTCGCCATTACAAGGCTAATCTATCTCTTGCAGCCCCAAATATCCTATCAGATCCTTGTGGGAGGAAACTGAAGAAAGTGGTGTTTTGTGTACCACCTTGATTTCTGGGAAGAAAGGAAAGATATAAACCTAATAGATAAATACTCCAGGATAAACACTGCAAAGCCAAAAATCCATATGTGAATAGAAACCATTCCCTTTTTGTGAATGATAATAGGAAAAACTAAGTATGCAAATGATAACTTTGCTCATTCATAGTCACTAATTGCAGTTTGTGCAAAGATGCATTAAAAATAATAATGGTGCCCCTTTACAGGAAGTATTCTACTCATTTAAGATGAATACACATTTCTAGATAACATTCTGGTTTTTTCCCCCACATTTCTAGTACAGTGCAGCTATTTCTAAGTCACAAAACTAGATGTTTATACATCTGGTCCTTGTAACGCAGGGCTATCATCTGTTTTTTTCTGATAATAGCAATGAAAGTAACCAACATGACTACTGTAGGTTGCCTCTTCCCTTGGATTAGAGTGTTGACTATAAATGGTATGCTTATAGATCCATATAGAATGATTTTCATATTTTTTTGGCATCACTGTGCTTCATATGTTCCATAATTAACTATGAATTCTGCAGGAACATGTTCTAAGAGTTTGGCACCGTGGAAGCAATGAAATTCCAAGTATTTCTGCCTTCATTAATTTATTTGTTAAGTAAAATAGGAACCAGAACGTCATCCTTTTACACGAGATTAACTCTTTCTGAAGCTTTCTGAATATTGTCAGTGATTAATAAAGCACTCAACAAAGTTACCAAAAAGTATTAAAGGTGGACATTCTGTGTAGCAACAACAATAGTAATAATCTCACAAACCCAGTTGTGATTATGGTTGCCATATGCACAGACAGCTGATTCAGTAAGTCGGAAATAGTAGTGAATGGCAGCAGGCATGCCCTGGCATTGAGCCTAGAATAGGGGTTCGTTTGTGTTACCCTTCAACAGTCATTTCAAGGGGGTGAAATAAAGAAGAACTCTCATTTCCCCCTGGAATGAATATGGTGGGGAAAAGAAATGATTTGGAGTTTGTACTGGAAGAGAAAAGGATATTTGATCTCAATTTCCTCCCTCTAGTGCAGCGTTTATCAAAGTTGGCAACTTTAATACATGTGGATTTCAAACCCAGTTCTAAGTAGTTTCTGTATCTCTTTCCTTATGCTGCCTTTGTTTCATTCTGTTGGAAGATTAATCTGTTTTCTACTACTTCTTCATACCGGCCTTATACATTATTTTCCTGTACTCGCTGTACTTTCTTTACTTTTTTCCTTTCCTCTATGTCCATTTTTCCCAAAATACCCTTTTAACAAAAAGTGACTCATTCAGACTCATCATCCTTGTATCCGCTTGCCAGTTCTCTTAAGTCTTTCATCATAAACATTCAAATTAGTCAAGTTTTTCATTCAAATAGATATGTGTTCCTTTTCCACGTATACATATGAATAAATGTACAAGTAGTTTTCAATTAATGATCATTTGTTCAATCATCATTTGAAGTTATGATGGTGCTAAACAAATGGTATCCAAAGTTAGGGCTGCTGCAACACACACACACACACACACACACACTGACAGTCACACATAGAATTATAGAGGTGTTTTAAAACCATCATCCACCTATCTCCCCCCATATTTGCCTGTTTGGATTTTTGGAGGACAGCAGCGGTGTTGGAAGTAGAGGCCCAGTCTTAGCTGGCTGCCACTTCCTCTCAGCCTCTAATTCAGTCCAGTACCAGTGTGCTTCTGTCATAGAATGCTACCTCAAGTTCCATGTCATGACCAACCAGGCCAGCACCTCAGCAAACAGCCCTAGCCGCTTCTGTTGCTGTCTGCAGGCCGGGCTGCATCCAGGTAATCTTCAGTTTCTTGACTGGTCTATCCTATGCAAGGCAGCTGCTGGCTATGCTGGGCCTTTTTACACCATTCTCCAAATAATGCATATGCCAAATAACACATTCCATTCTCGCAATACTTTTGAAGGCATTACAATACATTGTTACTGTATTTTGTATTATCTTTTTTTTTTTTTGCACCAGTACAGTTGGACTGATATAAATTATAATCTTTAAGCCCTGGCTCATACACCAGCAAAAGAAGCCTGGTGCATGAAGGAAGGACACAGCTATGCCAGTGTGAAAGAAACGCCCTTCTAATTGGGGCTGTCTTTCATGCATTAGCAAAAAAATCGCAGTGGGCAGAGCTAGGCGGTGGGACCAGGTGACAACTGCAGGTAGATGAGCAGCCAAAAGAGGAGTGATGGGAAGAGATATACAGGCAGGGAAAGTTCAAGAGGAGGCAGTCCCTTACCTTACCAAGGGTCAGGGCTGGGAGGGATCAAGCTGGGAATGGTTTGGATTGGGGTGGATTCTCCCCTAATAACCAGTAGGATTCGATTAATAATGGCAACAAAGATAGCTGATTCCCATTGCTGTACAATTTAATCATGTGACAGCACACTTCATGAGCCCTTTGCTTAGTGATGGAAATTTCAATCCCAATTACTATCATTAACTAAGGACTATATGTATATCATATATTCATGGGAAGGTCTTCTATTTTAATAGCCAATAATGACAAATCAAGTAATGTACACATATGTGAATGAACCTTTCCTTAAGATAGCAATGTGTGGTGTATGTAATTGTTTTAGATTAATCACATAGATAAAAAAACAGTGCTGGGTCAATAAGTTATCAAAAGTAAAGGGGGCTGAAAAGAACCTCTGTAAAAGTAATTATATATTTGCATTGTATTTTGGGAACTAAGTTGAGAAAGTCACCTGGCATGCATGTCCTTAAATTATCGTATGGGTTTTTTTCTCCCCAGTTCAAAATCAAATACAGTATTTCTTCTAAAATAAAAGTGACTGAAAGGGAAAAAATAATACACTTTTCTTGACTTTGACAGGCAACTGGAGAGAAGAGACCTTTGACAGATCTGGGCAAGAAACCCAAAAACCAAAAGAAGAAGAAAAAGAAGGATCCTAATGAACCCCAGAAGCCAGTGTCTGCCTATGCCCTTTTCTTCAGAGACACACAAGCAGCTATTAAAGGTCCACTTAAAAAATTGTGGTAATCCAAATTGTATAAAGTTAGTCAAAGTTTGGAAAGTAGAATTTTATCTGCCATAAAGAGTTGATCAAACCTCAGTCTCTTTTTTATAGACCCAAGTACCAGCTTCTCTAATTTGCTGAGTAATACTTCTTTTTCCCCCAAATAGACGGTTTGATTTTTTTCTACTCATCCTTTCATAATTTGTCATCTACCGTTGGGTTCAGGACCTTCCCAAACCAACTGTTCCTTATAAATACAACTATCAAGAAAAATATTTTCCTGTATTTTACTCATATATTTACAATTGTATTTTAACTATTAAATTTATTTCTACTGCTACTAGACTAGCAAACCTTTAATTAATAGCCCCTCAGAGGAAGACACTTAAATTGAAAAATTAGACTGATCTACTTTATATTCAATTATTTAGAAGGTCACTTCTAAATTGCTTGTCCTTCCAGAATCCTTTAATTCTTTGGAAAGGGAGGCACACTATATTTATATGCTTCTCCCTAACCTATTACCACAAATTCTAAGTACCATACCGGTAGCAATGTTGAAGAATAGTGAGTCATTAATTTGCAAATGATGCAAATTTTGACACTTAAAAGTTTGAGAAACTGAATCAATGAATAGGGAAACATGAGCTATTTGTGTAACCAAAGTTCATCATCATTGGCTTCTCTGTCTGACCCATGCTCCTGGAAAATAGTTGCCACTCAGGATCTTGTTGTCTTTTCACAAGTTCTGCTCTTGCTAAACAAAAGAGCAATCTAAAATAACTCAAAGTTTAGAAGAATGCTATGATTTATGGTATTGAAAACTGATAGCCTAGGATAGAAACATTACCTGTGTGAATAATGCCTTCTGGATGCTATATCACAACTGGAAATTAAATTGTAAAGGGTTTAGTTTAGTTTTTTCTAAGGCCCATTAAAACTACAAGCCTATCTTGTCTTTGGGATCCTTCAGTCTCAAAGGACTATGGTATCGTGCTCCGAGTGGAGATCCATGCGAAGCTGGAGTATCCTCTCCAGAGCACAATGGGTAGTTTTATATGGAGGATAGACTGTTACTCAAGCAGCAAATCCCCCACCTCCATGTCATTGAAATAATCCAATGGAATAGTAGGCCGATACAATTAGTTCCAACTTCGTCGCAGGAGTTTCCAGAAGCATTTTTACATGATTGCAAACGGCCTCCAGGACTCCTGCTCTGGATTTTGCCTCAAGGTTTTCTCCTGAAGCTTTTACAATAATAGATGTAACCACAAGGCAGTGGCGTTTTGAACTCAGAGCTTCCCTTCTCCTAGAAGACTGTTCCTCCGTTTTATCAGCTGTTGGGGCACAGGCCCTCTTCCGCCTGCAAAACCATCCACCACCTTCTCCTGTAACCCTGAAAGAGGCTCTTATAAGGTACTACCAGCCCGGCCTGCTGGACCAGGGTTTTTAAAGGAGGTATTACTCCTCCTTCACTCACACTTTGTCCTGGCTTGTGACAGGCAGAGCCTGGCTTCCCAAACATAGGGCCCAGGATGGCGGGTTTACAAGCCCATCACTTATCAACAAACTTCTCTAAAACAGGAAGGATGAAAATCAGATGAAAATTGCACACAATTGGATGCTACAGTGGTGTACTCAGGAGAGGATGAGCCACTGCTTCCTTAAAGGCAAGTGACACTGTCCCCTCCTACAAAAAAGCATTCATAATTGCTTAGATCTGACATGTCACTTCCCGGAAATTGTTAACTAACTAGGAGGAGCCTGGATCTAAAGCATAATTGGAAGAGCTCACAGACTAACAGGCTCAAACTCCTCTCAGATAATTAAGTGAGACCATGCCCCAGTCAGTGCCTGCACAACCAGAGTCCAATTCTGCAAATCTAAGCAAATTTATCCAACAGATGCTGAGAATGATTCTTACAACGACCCTGCAGAATTCTTGATAAAGGGAGACAAATCCAAATCATCAAACTATTTAAATAAAATCCATATAAAAAAAAAATTCTACCTTATTTCCCTCCATCTCCCTCTGTGTGTGTGTGTGTGTGTGTGTGTTCACCAATGTTTTCTTCACTCATTCTTGGCAGTGGAATTGGGAGCCAATTCAATAGACCTAAAGCAAGTCTCAGTCAACAGTGCTGAGTCTACAATTTCTCTGCTTTGCAACAGACTGATTACAATCTGGTCCCTGGATGCACCTCTTACTTGAGGGAGCATTACAAACCCACCCACCCCCAATTCTTTATTTATTTGCATCTTAGCACCATCTGAGGGAACAAAATACAACCTCTCATCACTTGGAGATCTTCTCTCTTGTCAAAGCAGCAAGACAGCGGGCTGCAGTTGGTTGCAGAACATAATGAACCCTCTGTCTCACATAGACGATTATCTGGTGAATCAGCATCTTGATACAATGGTCTGATAGCACAGGGTGAGAAGCTACTAGCTGACAATATGTTTTGCTTCTGGCTCCAACACAGCCGGTGACAGAAAAATGCTGGCACTGGCTAATGGATTTGATGCATGCCATGTTTTGCTAGATAAATCCTGGCAAACACAACTGCTGTATGTTCCTGGTGTCACCTCCCCCTTGCTGACATGAGTTGCGCAGTCCGTAGGGACAGCATGCAGATAAATGCCTTAACTTAAATTGCCCAATAATTGCCTTTGCAACTTAGTGTAGTAATATGCTGTAGTTTTCCAGTTAAGAATAGAATATACAAGGGCAAGTCCTACAATTATTGCAGGGAGAATTGATGCAAAATAGCCATATTTTGTATGACTGTGTATTTCTTTTCAATACTAGTACCTTTGCAATTATTAGTTGATGATATAATAAATAATATTTTACCATTTAAGATTCCTTGACAACAAATCCATCTCTTACAACAGACCCATCACAAATTCCTCTCCAAGTCCATTAATCTGCATATTCAGTCAGTTTACAAATCAGAAAATTCAAATCATCATGACATAATAAGTGGTTAAAAGAAAGAAGAAAAATGAGTCATAGAAAATATAGGATGTGCAATCAAATGCAAAATCTGTACTGTATATGTACTGGATGATCCCTACTTAAGGGTTCTAACCAGAGAGCCAACTTCTGCAATTCCCTGTCCCTAATCTGTTTAACCACTGCATCTGTGTGTCCAGTAAACTTTGGTTTTTTTAATGAAGGATTCAGAAGAACATTAGAATTAATCCTTTTTACCCTCCAATTTCTTTGTCTACAAGTGATTAGTACTATTGCAACTATATGACGGGAGGCATTTTTAGGCCAACTAGGAGTTGCAATTTGTCTTTTCAGATATTCTTAGCATTTTCTGCACATTATGTATACATGTTTGTTTCTGTGTGTGTATGTGTGTGTGTGAATAAAATTGTGTGCTGCATTAATAAAATACAAAGAAATTGCAAAATAGCAGCCTCCAGACGGGAGGGAAATAGGAAGATGGGAGAAATTGCCATAATTGCTCCACTGGCAAATGGAGCCTTTAAAAAGGACGCTAAGTTTGTCCTCTTCCCTTGCTAACCTTCTCTGGAAATTGCCTGCAATATGATCTGCTTCAAAGAAGTTAGAATCATGTTAGATGAACAATGAAGATCTACTTTTATGATCCCTAAGAATTTAAAATAAACAGCAAAAAAACAAGAGAATGTTTTTAGAAAACATTGAATTATGTATTTTATTCCAATTTTATTTTAAAATGTATTTTATTCCAATTTCATTTTAAATTGAATTTTATCCAATTCCATTTTAAACAGTTTTCATCAGATTTTAGTAATAATTTATGTCTGGAACGCTGCACTTTGATATGGCCCAAGGGCTAATCAATAAAGTAAACTAACTACTGTATGTCTCCTAACTTTACAGTACTTAAACAAGCTTTGTATCTGACTTTTTTTTAAAATGAATTTGTCTTTTTAAAGGAGGAATTATCTCTTACTTAAATTCAAGTCTTTTATTTGTATTAGAATACTGGGATTGCTTTACATTCCAGAAATGTGTATTTGTTATTTAGAGCTGAAATATAGAATTTATATTTGAATGAGATAAGATGCAATTCGGGATGGTTTTGTCTGGAATTGCTCTTTGGATTTGGAAAAATGTTATGTATTGGAACTTGCATTTGTAAAGGGGAAATGGTCTCTATTACGGTATGTTAAACTTTGCCTTTCTTTTATTTTGTTCACATTAGGATTTGGGAACCATTTTATGCCTATTAATAGGAATTTTGCTTTTAGCTAAGAATTGAAATGTGGAATGTTGAGTTTTGTATATGTTAATTAATGTTAATATTTTAGCGCTGTTTGGAGGTTTTTTTGGCTAATAATTGAATCGAAGAGGATGCTATTTATTTGATTTCTCTATTGTTAGGAGATGAATTCTAGAACGAAGAGATTATGTCATTGCATATTCTTGTCGTGATGAGGGTGGAAAGTTGCTTTCTTGGGAATGAGTGAGGTTTTCTTTCAGATATAGATAGATTGAACTTTTCTCAACTTTCTTTTTATTTTTAGTTTGTGTTACCTTTTTATTGTTTTATCTGAAACTTTTAATAACACTTTTAAAAAATAAATCTTGATCAGTCTTTTTTTTTTGTTAAAAAATTTTTTCAGTCTTTTAATTACACTATTAGATAGGTAATTCAAAAATAGAAAGTAAACATATATCAGATTAATTTTGAGAGGTTGTCTTTCCAGATTGAAATATAATTATTTTTTCTGCCTTCCCTTGCTTTGTAAATAAGTAATATTTCTATAGTTATAGTTTCACTTTTTGATATATAATTCAATAGTGGATTCACATCTTTAAACCATATTATCTAAGGAATACTATATAAAGAATTGCAGGTATTAAACCAAAATGGAAAAACAGCGGTATATGCTCTTATCATATATCTATCCCCTCAACCTATTTATTATACTTCCAGCATATGAATACTGATTGCCAACTCTTTTAATAAACATTCTCTTTGTTGTTCAAAATGTGAAAAGAATTGAATTAAATCTCATTTTAAGAGTAACCACTTGTTTTTATGCCAAAATGCCATCTTGGAGGATAAAAAGATTGTAAACAAACTGCATAGTATACTTGCGTTTGCAGTGCACAAGTTTCTCAAGATATTCTAATTGGATTTTAAACATGAAAATGCAGTTAGTACTTTTCACTTTGTACAACCAGATGCTATTTGAAATCCAGTCATAAAATGAAGTGGAAAAACTCAGGTCATAAGTGGTATGAAACAACAGAACAGTACCACAGTGCATTTTGTGAGAACAAACAGAACAGCTCTACTCTGAATACAAATACATTATTCATTTCCAAAGTGGACAGAAAACATTGCTCTATTGTTAATGGAGTTTGAAGCACTGAATTCCTAAAAATTCCAAGAAGGTGTTGCGACTTTGAGCAGCCACTAATTGAATGGTTGTAAGTGGAGGAGTAGTGGTAGACCCAGTGCTAGGGTTGGGGAATTGATGTTCCAAGCGGTCCATCTCTAACTTTCATCCCTCCATCATGGAAGAGAAAGAGAACAAGAAAGACAGACGTGTCTATTCCGCCTTGCAACTCCTTTTATGCAAATAAGGAAGTAAGTGAGCAAGTAGAATAGGACCCGAAATATTCTTATTGGGTCTATTGCCGGAAGGGTATAAAACAACAGAAATCCGTCTGATTATACATATTGCGACAGCTGCCAGGTTGATCTTTGCACAAAATTGGAAAAATAAAGACTTACCAACAGATAGAAGTTTAATAAATAAAATATGTGAATGTGCAGAGCTAGACAAACTTACCATGTTATTAAAAAATAAAGGGGAATCAGATTTTTACAAAAGCTGGAGTAAATGGTTATACATGGGTGGAGAAGAAGGAAAAAAAGAGGTTAAGAATCGAAATGAGTAAGGTGATGAATTTAAGATGGCATTGGACTCGAAAAGTTTTGAAATATAAGGTAACAAAGTAATTGTATATAACTGTAAATAATAGGATAAGTAATTAAACAAATAAAATATAGAATTTAGAATATAGAGAAATATATACATAGAAATTGTTAAATTGAGTCGTTGACACTGTAGTAGTAGTAGTAATGGTCATTATATGTTTTTGTTTGTTTCTGTTTGTGTGTTTTCAAATAATAAAATGATCCTCGAATCATTGAGAGAGTGAATTGTGCGGCTATATCAGTTTTTCTTAAGTAAATAAATAAAAATTAAAAACTTCCTCTGAAAAAAAAGAGTAAGAGTTAATCCTACCATTCTGATATCTTTATTGCATCACCAACCACTATATATAAATCTATGACTATGAAGGAAAAAACAGAGAAATGACAAGTATACATCATAACTGCAAAACAAGTGCCTACTTCTTTGCCTATATGGGCTGCTTGACCATGATTTAAGGAATGAAGCCTAATTGTCTGGTTTCACCAATACAGTGAGCCACGTAATCCATACATTATGAATGGGTTCATTTATTAAGCTACCTGTCCATTAAATTCACCACTTTGATAGGCCACAAACAAGCAAACCATATTTTATCCTAGCATGTTATATACCCTACCTTAGTTTTTTATGTAGCTGCAAATAATACTTCAAAAGGCTATTAGAACCATTTCATAATAATGGGTTGTTAAAGCATCAGATTATTTAGAATCAGTCACCAATGTAATCAACATTAATTTCAAAATGCTACAGGATGCAAGAATTAGAGGGGGCTTTGGTTTGCCTATTTGGGAATTATATTATGAGGCTGCAGGATTAACATGGTTGAAAGAATGGATTGAATTGAGGAATATAAGGTTATTAACTTTAGAAGGACATGATTTACAAACAGGTTGGCATACTTTTTTATGGTATGGGAGAAAGTAAAGTTCATGGTTATTTTAAGAGACATCATATGTCCTAATTTTGCAAAGCTTCTTCTCCAGTAAAATTGCACTTCTAACTAGGGCATCCAAAACCTTTGCCAGACCAATTCTTGAATATAGCTCACCCATCTAGAATCCACACTACACATCAGACATTAACACAATCGACCGGATCCAAAGGTATTTCACAAGACGAGTACTTCACTCCTCAACCTGTAATAGAATCCCTTATGCCACCAGGCTAGAAATTTTAATATGACAGGTCATATTAATGAATATGGATGAAAATGTAATGAAAATATGAGTTATGATAATGTATAATATTTGTAACCTGGATGACACACTGTTTGGTGAAAGATGTATGTAAAATAAAATAAAATAAAAATTGGGGAAAAAATAGTTCTGAATATAGAACTTAATGATCTCCAATGTCCCTGGGTTAATTTCATTACGAATATATCTGAAGACCAGAATTGTACCAGCCATGGCATTCCCTGTGACACACTGTAGAAGAGAAGCTGGACTTTGAAGAACTAGGATAGGAAGAGTAATGATGGTTTTGAACTTTGATGTTGACAAAGGCTCCTGAGACTACCATGGACAGCCATGAAAACAAACAAAATGGTTGTTTTGATGCTTACATCGATGAAGAAATCAATCCAGAGTTTTTATTTGAGGCCCAAGTGACCAAGATCAAATTACTCTACCTGAGACACATTATGCAATGTGTTTGTAATAAGCACCATAGTATCTACTCTCTGGAGAAGGTTGTAATATTTGAAGGAAAAGAAGAAGGGAACAACCAAAAGCAAGGTGGATGGACTCAGTTACTGTGATGATGAGGGCACCATTGAAAGACTAGATTACAAAGAGATCATCATGGAGAAAAATCTATATTTATGGTCACTATAGCAATTTGCCTTCTAGTAACTCTGCGCATGCGTGCACTGATAATTGGCTCCAGCTGTTCTGCTTCGCTACTGTCTGATGCAGAAGACAACTGATAGCTGGCAGACAGCTCTGCTTCAGACATAGAATCTTTTTCCGATCCTTCCCTCGAGCCCAAGCCTGGCCCAAGTTCCTCCCCAACCTCCTGCAAGTCAGAATTCACTGCCAGCTCCACCGACTGCTGGCAAGCCACAACAAGGCCACATATAGAAATAAAAGAGAGCATCTTATACCTAATCGCATTCCTCAGTTGATCTTTTTTTAGTAACCCTCTTACAGAAGGTTCTCTGATATTCAATTTGGCCAGCTCTACCTTGAAAGTCTGGCGATTGAACCCAGAACATTCTGCATACAGTAAACAAAGTAGATGCTCTGCTTCGTATCTCAACCCAGTGAAATTGTGCACGTCTTATGGTAACAGTTGAAAAAGCACTAAACCCCCCTGATTAGCTAAGTTCTGGTTGCAGATTTGCTCAAGACAGGCCTGGCAAGCCATTCCACTCAAGTTGTTCGCAACAGTCACATTCTTCAAATCTTCTTTCTAAAGAGGAGCAAGCCCAATAGTATTTCAGCTTCCCTGTGGTTCACATAGCATCGAAGTGAAAAGAGAAGGGAGAGAGGGAGAGAGAAAAGCTGCATTTTAAGGCTTTTGCACATCTTTTTCTCGCCTTCTTGGCAAAAAGACTGCTGGGGTTTCCTTTTGTGGAGTCGCTCCATGGCACATGCTCCAAAGGAGCTCTTTTCATATAAATGGAAAACAGCCGCTGCCTCCTTCGACCTCATTGCTCTTTGCTGGTGTCATCATGTCTCCACAATTTACTGCTTCCTGGAATTGCTACTGTTTGGTACTTTATCAGATTATCCAGGCCAGCGAAGTTCATTGTCACTTTCGGGCAAAATTGGAACCATTTTCCTTGTTCCTCTCTGGTTGATGAAGTCTTGATAACATACCTGCTTATACAGTAACTTCCTTTTCAGCGAGATGCATTACCATATATACTGCTCCACTGTGCTTTACAGCACTTTCTGAGTGGCTTTGAGAATCAGAATACTGTCCCCAACAACCTGAGTCCTCGTTTTACCAACCTTGGAAGGACGGAAGGCTGAGTCCACCTTGAGCTGGTCAAGACTGAACTTCTGACTGTGGGTAGAGTGAGCTTACAATGCGGCATTCTAACCATTGCACCACCACCAGTCTTACAGGCAAATTACCCAAGCTGGAGACAGCAAAATTGGGAGTCCTTTGATACGTAGAGTGAATTTAGAGCCTCGGTGGCGCAGTGGTTAAATGCAGCACTGCAGTCTCTGCTGACTTGTTCAGCAGGTTGTCAGATC
>JANHGC010003564.1:1053097-1067784 GCA_027560395.1 Boaedon fuliginosus
TCTCTCTCTCTCTCTCTCTCTCTCTCTCACACACACACACACACACACACACACACACACACACACACACACACATTATTACAGAGTCACTTTACATAAATCCACCGTGCATTGGCCAGGCAGTGATGGCTTTTAATGTTAATATTATAAGAAAATAAATTTACTTTTAAACCCCTACATCATTTTAATTTTAGTATAATTAAAATCAAGTAATCATACACTTCACGCTGTGCAATGAGCACTAAGGAACTTTGCCTGGAGTTAACTGAGCCATGTTTGAAGGTTAAGAGCTGTGGCAAAAAGGTCAAAATGGAAATAATCCGAGTCCCTTTCACTGGGTTAAGTGTTTGAAAAAATTCAAAACTGCATTAAATGAGTTTAAAGTTGAATATTCTGATATTGGTATTCCATTCATGCTGCATCTAATTCATTGGCACACTATCTTAAAGCATTTAGCAACACGTAATGATAACGGTTGTGGAATTCTCTTTAAAAAAAAGGACTGTTTTAAAATCTGACTTTCATATTTAAATAAAGCTAGGATGAAAGGTTTCGGAGAGAAAAACACATTTATCTTTGCAAGCAAATACCTTAAAATGTATCTATTGCCTTAGAGAGGTAAATAAATAAAATTCTGTTAGAAATTGTCTGCATTTGAAGCAATCCACAAAATGGAAGCAGGTGGCATAGCAGATAGCATATGCAATTATGTCAAAACTGTGAGAATAAAGAAGGATCCTAATGGATAAGAACAGAGATTAGCAACATGGTGCTTATGGACACCTGCAAGTCTCATCCCGCTTAACTTTTTAAAATTTATTTTAAAATAAATAAATGGAAAGCTGACTGCAAATCAAAGTGTTATCTTAGATCAATTTATTTCCAATAACATCTGAGATTGTCATACAGGCTATGTAGGTATTCTTGGAAAATAAGTGTGATTAGAGCTATAGCCCAATTGTTTCCCCTGGAAATTTGCCCATTAGACAGAAAATAATCAAAAGTACTGGCAAGTGATAACTGTAGAAATAGTGGAATGAGATCACTATGTTGCCTTCTGGTTAGTCCTTAGATGGGAATTTACCAAGAAATCCCCAAAGGTTATAAGTTAGATTGCAAGGTGGAATGCCCGAAGGACAAAACAGAAAATTATTTCCTTATTATTGTAAAAAAAAAAAAAACCTACACAATTGTGTGCTATTATGGTAGGTATTTTGTAAAAGCACTTTCAGCATGCGGTCAAAATTCCCATTTGGGCTCAGGGACCCCATAAGTCTGCCCTCTTCTGCTTTGACTAAGTAAAAAATGAAGCTAAATGAAATAATGATATAATAAACTGCCTCCTATTTACACCAAATTTGGCTATTTTGATTAGCAGTAGTTCTTCATGTATTTTAAAAAAGTCATCCCATCTGTTATCCTTTAACAAGTTCTGGGTACAAAGCATATTGTGTGTTTAAGCTGTAGACCCTGAAGGATTTTATGTTTATTAAGCTTAAGTCCAATTGTCCTGCTGGTACTACTTACAGTATTAATGAGCAAAATGTTTTGTATAGTTGATTTAATTTAGTGCTGGAAAATGCAGTAAGTTTGTTAAACATTTTTCTGCCACTTATTCTTCGTCTAATATGACCATCAAAAACTGTAGACTTTTTACTTAATTGTACACTATTTATACTGTGAGAAATAATGTGAAGTCCCAGTCAAGAATACTGTGATTCAGTTGCACATTAAAGCACAAGATGTAGTGGCCTTCAAGTGGCCCTTATATTGGATTCATGTATTCGATCTTTACACCCAAGAGTAGGGAGGAACCCCAAGGCTAGGTTCCTAATTTCTCATCCTTCCTAGTACCTATCTCTTCCCAATGATGACCATAAGGTGTTTCTTGTAAAGATACAATTGTTATAATTGTTAAATTATATTGTTTATTTGTTTCCTAGTATGATTTATATAGTATGATTGCTTATTAGTAACCTATGTCTATCAGTAAGTGTTGTATCTATGATTCTTACGATTCTTGATGAATGTATTTTATTTTATTTTTATTTTCTTTTTGTACACTGAGAGCATATGCACCAAAGACAAATTCCTTATGTGTCCAATCACACTTGGCCAATAAATTCTTTTATCTCTTCTAAAAAATGAAGAGATAGAAAAGGATTTCAGAATTCATCTCTGTTAACCTGGAACTTGTGAACAAGGCTCTTCATTCAATACATATGTTATCAAGCATGGTACAACAAGCCTCTTGTAACTGACAAAACAAAAGACACTGCCCTAAATGTCCAGAGATTACGGTTACTGTATATGTCTTATTTAAGAAATCCAATATTTCATTGTGATGTTGTTTTTTTCTAAAATAGTTACTCCAATTGTGAAATCTCTAGCAGAGTTTATACAAATTAGAGAGAAAAGAAGATGGCATTAGCCACAGATGTTACAGAATTATATAGCATATGAGACGTAAATACAAATTTAGTTGTCTGCTTGCTTCAGTGATTCTAAGTTACAGGAAATGAAGAAAAGCTAGCATGAACACATCTCCATCTCCATTCTATTTTTTTTTTTAAATCTTCATGAGATTCATATGTTGGAAAGAGATGTTCAGTTATGTATTTTAAACTTGTTCTTATATTTCTCTTCTCATCGTGTGTGGAAGCAAAGATAAAGATTTTGTAGAGAGACGAACAATGCTGTTCATTAATTAATCCAAAGGTCTAAGTTGCACTTAACCCATTTTCATTGCAATTTGTTCTCTTCGTGTGTTTGTCTGTGTTTCTCTCGTAGAGTTCAGCTGACCAAGGCGAGACAAAAAACGTTCAGAGCAGCCAACCTTCAAAAATGATCCCACCCAAACAGCCCTTGTATACAATGCCACCGCAAGCCTCGTCACCTTACCCTGGCTTGGGTTCCTTCTTGTCCCCATCGGATCTGCAGAGTTACCGTGCTCACCCTCACCCCAGCCTCTCCAGGACCCTGAGTTCCAAACCTATGTTGCCCAGTATCAGTGCCTCACCACCTCCTTCTTTCCAGATTAGCCCCCCTCTCCATCAGCAACTCTCTTTGCATCACCCGCAGGGCTCCATCCTCAACATGCAGCAGGTCTCCCAGCAACCTATTTTGTCTCCTTCTATGGCACTACAGGTACAGCCCCCCATGAATTCTTCACCACCAGGCCAGCAGGTAAGTGGCTGAGTTCCAAAGCAACCATTCCTAAACAGGTTGTGCATGTTTATAGCTTGCCTGAATGTGACACTGGGATCTGTGAGTCTCGTGTATTTATGACAAGCATCCTGGTTGCCCTTTGCAACCTTCCCAGCTGGCCTCTGACGAACAGAGTGGGGAAAGCCAGATTTACTTAATGGTGTAATTATTTAACAAGCAAGTGCTTTTCTTAACAGTTTAGGCAAAAAAAAATATCACATAACCTGGCAGAATCACGTGATACTCATTTAATGACAATATCACTTAGTGATGGAAATTCTGGCTCCAACTGTAGTTGCAAGTCAAGGACTACCTGTAATAATATCCTGTGCTACTTTTATAGTTTCCAAAGTATCTTCATGTTACATTACTAAAATTTGGTAACAATTATTTGGCAATGTAATTTTCTCCTACTTAGCTTTGTTCGTTTTTTTGTTGTTGTTAAAATGAATGTTACAGTGGCTAAAGCAACTTTCTTTTAAAACTCCTTTGCCTTTGTCCAAGCATTTGAAAAAATTGATCTCACTAGCTTTTATAATTGTGTTCCTATGTCCCTATGCATCTTGGTTCCTACAGAGGAAAAACTGTTTTTAAATAGTCCCAAAATTGCTTTCCAAAAAGCAGTTGGACTTGTTTCCAGTTGCCTTTTGGAAAGCACCTTTGGAACAACCATGACCTGGGTGACTGAGAATCTCCACATGTTTTTAAATAGGATTATTATTTCCCTTCCAGCCAAATAAAAATTGCCTACTCCTGTTCTAAGTAATCACCAGCAAAAATATGGATTTGTTATTGGTGAATAGTGGTAGGAGAAAGAACAGTATACACAATGTTATAATTATTGTTGCTTGCAAACATGAATTATGATAAGTTGCCTTTTATAACTGGATGGGGATTGTATTTATTTATTTTGTATGTCTATTTATTATTGTGGCAAATTACAGTGTAGTGATTTAAATCAAAACCAGCTGTGAATTATTCAGTGGGATGTTGAAGTAGCAAAAAGTCAAATCCTAATTCTCTAGAGTAAGTGAACTTCAACCTAGAGGTTTGACAATGGATGTTTTCCATCATTGGTTCTCTCAAGCTATATTTGTGTAGAACATCTTTTCTAAATTTTATGATTGCGCTATTTTGAGGATACCCTGATTGTTGTAAATAAATAAAATATTGATTTGTTTCCTCCAGGAGCTTCACTGGGATGTAAATTTAGTTGTTATTATGATTTCAGCTCTTCCCAGCTGTATGCCTTCAGATATACTGGGACCATGTTTTTGAGAGTGCAAGTTATCAGCAATCATAGCACATCTGGAGGGTGTGGATTTCAGAAGGCTTGATTAGAGAAATATCTGAAATAATATTTCACATCAGGTCTCTCACGTTTTTTTCGGAACTACCAGAACATGGTTTCTGCTAAAACCACAATGAAGATTTTTCTTGCCACATCCTCATATAATCAGCTATTTTAATAGTATAGTAAGACATTTTTATAGCATAGTAAGACAGTAAATGTGAGATTAATTTTTTTTTCACAACAACAGTTTGTAAAGCTAAGTGAGAAAGCAGCAAATCATTTTACATAATAAATAATCTGAAATAAAAGTTCTTGAGCACGTTCACAGTTGTTCAAATATCGGCATACCTCATTCATCTGGGATTTCCCCTTTTTAATATTTTCTTGAATTGGTTATATAGAAAACCAAATTATTCTGCTAATAACTAGGGTTCTAACTTTTCTATCTTCTGTTCTTGTCTTCTGTTCTTAGGATTTTTCACATATTTCATCTGAGTTTCAAAACAGTGTTGGACCACGATCACCTGGTGCATCAAACCCTCCAGGAAATACTGACTGGGACAACGATTACTCCAGCAGAGAGTGTGGGATTAACCACTGCAGGCCAGTAAACAAAATAAAAAAACTCTAACTTATTTAGGAGGCCTTTAAACTGCATTTATTTACACAATTGGAAATTTATCATTTAAGGTCTCAAAGAGAGAATAATGAAGTAAACAAAACACCATATTCCCCAAAAATATGCATATTTCCTTTGAACATGAGTGCTTTTATTTAGATTTTGCATTTTTAAGAAAGAAACCTATCTTGTTCCCAAAACAATTGCATGAATTTTCAGAGTAAAATGAACTATATTTAATCTAACAGAAACTAAGATTGCTAGAATGTTGTTTAATGGAATAATATATGTGACTGCTTTTCTCCAGTTAAAGCTACTGCTATGTTTTCAGTGTTCTTCACTTTAGTTTAAATATATTGCGCCTCTTGCCAATATTCATTCAGCTGGATACTGTATCTTAATACAATTTTGCAACTTAGGCTGTATTTCTTAAACTCTTTATGTAAAGAATCATAAACCTGGCCTTGGAAATGGAGATGAAGTGAGTGAACCATTAAAAAGGGAATTTCAAAAAAGTCCTGACAGAGAGAAATGTGTCACATATAAACTCAAACTAATGCCAGCTTGATCATCTTTGATATACAATGGGGCAGAAGAAACGCGTAAAGGGGTTTTCAAGATTCTATTATTCTACCCTACAACTGTAAATGGTGTTCCTGGAATCTCTGCTGGATCTGTTTCTTGATCTAACCCACCTTGGAAGGCTAATATTTGGATAGAGAGCATTCTTGAGAGCTCTCTGGAATAAATAGTCTGAATCATGTATTAAGGCTATGAAGTAAACCACAGATATTGCTGAATTGCATGTAGTCAGTTTGTCCAAACAAAAACAGACCACATTAATCCATGCTGGAGACTAGAAGGTGCAGTCAAAATTATATAATCTTTCAAATCACTTGAATAAGTGAAGAAATATCTTTAAGGTTGGGGGGAAGAGGAAATATAAAACATGGGAAATGCACTTAGTTGAAATTCAATTATTTATAATGATATCCATAATGTGTTTGGGAGAGCAGTTTGTAAAATTAATGAAGCTCTAGTACTGGATGACCATGCTATTCATGTTCATATTAATTCTGTGCTAAGGATAGGAAGATAGAACATGCTAAGTGCATACTGTAAAAAAGACAGATAAATGAATTATGAGATAGCGGATACTGTAGATTGCCAATACCTTTGACAAACAGGGGCTTTAGTATATTTTCATTCCACAACAGATGACTGAAATTCATATTGATCTTGGATGTATTCACTTAAGTATGGATCTGCTATGGGCACATAAAAAAAGAGTAGAGCCAACCAGTTTTTAATGGAGAAAGGATATACAGATGAGGCAACCTCTTATCTCTCACCTCTCTGTAGTTACTTTTCTCTATATGATCTACTTCCAGCATAAAAAATTAGTTCTGGAGAAAGTTCTTGAACCAACAAGTTATGTTGGTGGTGAAATATTTAGTATCACCACATGTACTATATTATATGTGTTTTATTCTATCTAAAACACAAGATTATACCCTGCTTTGTATGTGATTAAGGCATACCTGTCACAAAAATATACAATAGTTAGGTTCGGCGCTTATTCTCATTATGAACAGTCCTTTTCTTCTTAGTTTCCAATGGGGCAAAATTATTCATTTGTTATGAAATGCAATGAAAGCTTTATCTGGAAAATTGTGAATGGTTGAGGGGGTGGGGTTAGATAAATTGGAAGCTGCACAATTTTATTAGCTGAAATTCTTCCATGAAGCTCTTAGATAGGGGAACCAGTTATAGGTTTAAATTTGGTAAGGCTTTCCAGGATTTAGCTGATTTTGCAGAAATCTTAACTAACATTTAGAATTAGATTAGTATTTGCTTTGTGTGTGTGTGTGTGTGTGTGTTTGAGTGTGAAAATAGATTTCAGAAGTCTATTTGCAGCAGTGTATTTCTATGAGCCTGTATTATAAGCAAATCCTGTTAGCATTCAGCAAGTATAAAATATATTCAGGTCAAAATGGTGGACCCATTCAGCACCTTTTTTACTAAAATAATAATAAGAATTAGTTTTTGTCCTAGTCAAGATTTCTAAAAAGGCAGAACTTTTTGCTGCTACAACCTGTGGAAGTTGACAGAAGGGAGAGAAAATGGTTGCTCTTACAAATGACAGGCAAACTGAGATAACACTGCTAAGCGTACCAAACAGGAATAGGGAATGAGGGGGAGAGATTAATGGATTCTTCACTGTAACTTTTTATAATTATCACTAAAAGGAACAGCACAATGCTGAAAATAAGGAAGCCAATTTTGGTCTGAACTAATACAACTGTATTTCACAAATCATTATCTTCTATATTGGTCAGGTCAGATACTATCTTGAGTACTGCAATCCAGGGCTGAGCACCATGATAGAAAGGATTTGCGCTGAATAGAGGCAAAGAAGTGGGAGGAGGATCTGAGTAATGTAAAAGACGACTCCTTCAAAGTGGCAGAGGAAGGTAGCTTTGAAAAAGAACAGTTGAGGGAGGATATGATAACATGTGCCAGATGGAGTGGAAAGCAGAACTTAAGATCTGTTCTTATCGTCCCAGGATGCAGAAAACAGAATAATGATTTCAAATTAAGGCAGCATCTAACTGAATATTAAAAATGGAAGAGCAGTTCAAAAGTAGAGCATATTTCCAAGGGTTGTGATCATCTTCACTGGATGTATTCCAGCAAAGGTTGCAGAGCTTTTACATACATTTCCACACTGAGCAGGGAGCTAAATGCTATGGCCTAAATGGCCCCTTATGTTACTAAGCAGTATCACTTCACCACAAGTGTAGGAAAAATAGCAACCCATCAGAGTCTCAGGTTTAGAATGGATTTAGAAGTCTAACCACCATATTAATCCCCCCCTAAAGTTATAGCGCAATGCCAATCTCAGTTGAGTAAAACAACAGTGAATTATTTAGATAGATTATGCAACATAATGCAATATAGTAGTTAAAAGTGCACATTCACAGTTTTCATATGACGTTTAGCTGGGCCAGTGATGTCAGCTGTAAGAATAGATACTGCCAGACTCTAGAGGATGAAAACAACATTTTATTACGGGTGGGATGTAAGACTTGGCCATTTCAAGTAATTCCATTTAGTTCTATATTATTTGATTGACAGCAACTCCCCAAGTTTACAGATTTCCCTCCACTCTGTAAATGCCAAGAATTCAACCTGGAACATTATGCATGTTAACTATGTACCCTAGCACTGATCTGGTATCTGGGCTGTCATTTCTGATGATTAACACCCAAAGAATGATGCACTACCTAGAATTGTATTTCCAGTTAGTTGGTAGGTAAAGGCCTGTTGTGAAACAAATAAAAAATAACAAAGCCTGGTTAACAGTTGCAAAGAGATGGCAATATACAGTATCAGGCATGCCACTTGTGTGGTCTGGCTGGCCTAACAGGCTTCTAAATGTAAGAGCTGCAAATGCTTTGATATCTGGGGTGCCAGTTGGGCATTGGAACAGAAGCCATATCTTCCACTGTCCTGAACTATGGCTCCAAAGGTGAAAGCTGACTTTTATTTGGGTAGCCAGCCAGGCAGTTCATTCCCAGCCATAGCCCATGCCCAGCTATGATTAACAGTGGAACTATAATTGGTCTTAACTGTGTGGTAATAAGCAGCATCAGTGCTGTAATGTCTGAAAAGCACACCGGGCTTGTATGCTTTTTGGTTTCGATGCTCCCAATTGAGTCAGCTGCCTCCAGGTAAACTAGTGAGCCAGTCTTATCTGTAAGCAGTTGTTGTGCTTGTTCTTTATGAGATTGTTTCTATAGTGTCCTTGCCTAATATTTAGGAGCGGTACAATAAGCTATGCAGAACCCAGGCTTGCTTATATCAGGATGTACAGTATATATGTGGGTTAAATAGTTCAGATATGGGTGAATTTCAAGCAGAGACAGACAAGTTGTTAATTTTTAATTTCCCTACTGTCTTTTATAATGTGGACCTTCCAATGCAGAGGTACAACACATGGGTACCTGCTAGTCTCATGGTTGCTGTGCTGTTTTTTTTAGCAGCCTGTCACAATCTTTCTTTCTTTTTCTTCTTACAGCATGCTGCCAAGGGACAAGTCACTCTACCTCACTTAAGCCTTGCCATCTCCATTCTGCAAAGGTGAAAAGGAAGGACACTTAAGTGAGTCTGTGACACAGGCTACCCAGGTGGGCATCAAGCAAGTCACATGGAAAAGAGAGCATGGCTTCATATCTTGATTCTGAGAGCAGCCTGTCCTTTTGTTTTTTCTATCTTTTCTTCCTCCTTCTTTCCTTACTTCCTTCTCTTTCTTCTCAGAAGTCTACTGTATGTGGAAGCCAACCATGCATAGATCATAAAAGAGCAAACTTTACAAAGGTTCACCCCACCCCGCACGCAACTTTCTTGCTTGCTACCAGCTTAGCTAAGGACCATTTTCGTAGCGAACTGCTTTTTAGATTCAGCACAGACTATGGCACAGCACTCAGCGGCATTAGGCTTGGCTCAGCTGGAGGAGACGCTCTTTTGATGACTTGCTAAAAGGCACTAAACTTTGTGCAAGACAAATGTGAAGTCTGTGTGAATATTGTACATGCAAAAGGCCTTGAATGTCTGGCAAAGAATTAAAATTCAAAATAAAAATAAAACTATTGTTTGGAAGATGGGTGAACAGAATAGCTGGGAAGCAAAAGTGCAAATATGAGAAGGAAACAATGTGAAAAAAAGACCATGAAAAATATAATTTGTTGGATAGTTGTAAGTAGCTTACTTAAATGTTTTAGAAGTGTGCTAAAGACATCTTTAAAATTCTTTTGTGGAAGAAATAGTAGTTTACTTTATAGTAAAAGCATTTTATATTAATTGTAGCACATTTTTTTAGTTATACATAGAATGGAGATGTGTATAAAAAAAACAAATGAAAAAAAAACCCTGCCAAACTCGTTTCTATTATTTGTACAGCAAGAAATGGACAATTTATATCCATGTTATATGGCATTATTATATTTTTTTCAGCCATATGTCCATCTATTTAAAATTGCTGACAAGGATTTTTGTCTATTTATGAAAAAAATAGAAAGCAGAATTACAGTTTATGAAAAGTGCGTTTTCCATGTTTTTTTTAATTATTTTTTATTTTCTTTGTGGTGCTGTTTATACAGTACCTGCACATTTTGACTCACAATGCTTATCTTACCTTTCTTTATAATAAAACATAAAAAAGTAGAATCCAAGGCGTCAGATTCTTTTGTGGTTCATACAAAGGTATCACTCTATGCTGCCATTTCTCACCCATGTAAATATTGTGGCATATGCTTCCAGCACATGTATTTGCATCACTTCTATGGTTATGGGAGTATCTGGGCACACATGCAGTTCCTTTGCTCATAAAGCATACTTTCTTCTCTTTAATGGAGGATTAAGAACACACAAAGTGGATGCATTTACAGAATTGCTCTTTGTTTCAAAATACACAGGAGAACTTCCATCATCTCACAAGACAGAAGAGCCCAGAGTATCTTAAATGCTAATACATTAACTCTAGCCCAAGTTTTAATGGACTAGAATCTGTCTATTGAGATGTATCTGCTTACTCAGGAATTCTTGTGTGTATCATGCATAAGGCTCTGAATAATAACTATGCTTTAAGGAAGAGTTAAGCACCTTTCAATACATGAACGCTGCCTAAGATCAGATCGCCATTTTAATTAGTTGATCATATATAAACTTTTGACCCATGGTACGCTTCTGCAAGAATACTATCCAGCACTTAGCTTTTCCAAAGGAGATGATGGACTCCTCCTATTTTTGTTTGTCTACATAATATTTACTAAAAAAAATATATAAATAAAAAAGCAAATGTAAAGTAAAATATGAAAAAAGAAAATGCAAAAAGCAAAGTAGTATTAGAAAAATGTAATGTCTGATCTTCTTTTAAATAGTTATAAACAAATTCATTATCCCTTCCCTTTCTTGGCATTGCAAGAATCTCTTCAGCCCTTTATTTAGTACTTTTTGAATCGTCAAAACCATAAATCCTCACTTCATTTTTTCCCTTTTTGAGAAAAAAGTGCATAAAGATTTTTCAGTCGTTTATAAAAGTGTTTGTTTGTTGTTTTATTGCTGACCATACAGATCTTTTTTGCCAGTTCTGACATCTTTACAATCCATTCCTTCATTGTGGGAATTTCCATTTCCTCCATCGTTCTGCATTAAAAATCTTGGTGGGAACTTTATGTTTTTACACATGAGCAGATCCATGGAGAGTCTAAAATGGAATACATGCTTTTGACAATTGGTTGACCTTTAATCTCAAATGATGGTGCAGACTTCAAGCATAAGAAAGAAAAGATCTCTAGATGTTCTATTATCTATCCAGAGAGGTATTTTTCTATATCTGTGTGGAAACTGTTTTTGATAGTCATATTATAGATGTGGACTGACACACAGAAGCAAATCCCATCAAGTTTGTCGGACTTACTTCCGGGTAAGTGAATATACAAGTGTAGCATTAGATACGACATTACATTTAAGCTATTTTTATTCATTAATGGCTCGGACTGTGTTCTCATCCTGACATAAAATCAATGGTTTTCCTCTTAAGCTTTTGACATGAGAATAATACTTCTGTATAATATTTTGTACACCAGCCCTTTATGCCTTTGCTCCAAACATTCCCATTTTACTTTTTAAGAAATAGAACCGCAGTGGTGTGTGGGGTGGGGGTTGCTGTTAAGGAACTGAATAAGTACTATTTTCCACAGTTCTTTAAAAAGTTTAATTGGCTTATTCATATCTTTCAAATTCATTCAGCATGGCAGGCAGGGTTAGCTCTAGATGTTTGGGCACCTCAGGCAAAGTCTTATTCGGGCATCCTTTAAAGTTTGGGTCGTCTTCTAATTCTTTTAGGAATTTCCAAAAGGTGCCACTCTTTTTTTTATTATTTTAGATTTACACTTAATGATTTTTTTTTTTTTTGCCCCGGATATCTACTTTTTTTCTGGAACATTTTTAACCTCTTTTCACTACAAAATTATATTTGATGTATTTTGTCAAATATGTTTAATGTATTTATTAATCCCCTCTGAAAATTGCTAAAATTGATGATCAATTTGCAATTTTGCCTTGTGTGAATTGGCAAAAGAATGTTGGAAATCTTTGGGATCATTTTCTTCAGGCACATACAGAAAGATGGAGGTACACATCTGACACCATAACTGACGTTTCCAACCACAAGCCATTTTTATGCATCCTTGTGTCAGTGGCCTTGCATCTATGGACATGGAAATGCCATTCTAGCAGTGAATGCCATTTTAAAAAAATCGATATATCATGGCCTGGTGCTTGAATAGATGGCCTATGCAATCATACTGGAAATTATTGGGACATCCCGCCTTCTACCTCTTGAGATCCTGGGAGAAGATAATGTGCCATCATGAGTATGAAAACATGCTAAAATGCAGATTTATCAAAACATCAAAACTAGGAATTTTGAAGGCAGTTGAGATTTGCTACATGACATAAAAACAAAAAGAAACACTAGCAATGTATTGTTATTTTGAATCTGCAGAGGGGTGGGGGGAAATGTTAACTTAGGCATCAACTTGTGGGATGACACGGATCCAACAGAGAAGAATATAGACATTTTCCTATACAGGGCAGAAAGGGGGCAATTGCCCTGGACCTTATACATGGAGAAGATTACATTGCAAAATAGCTCAATATTTGAAGCTATTACATGAACCGATAATATTCCAAGTATTATTCCAATAATTCTGGAATTCTGCACACATTCCTATTAATGTATAAAACAGGCCAAAAAACCCAGGAAAAAATACTGGATTTCCTTGAAATGCTATAAAATAAAGTTTGGGGGGAACTTCTCAAATGAACATTCCAGCTTTGAGCATCTCAGAATTTTTTAAGCGCCCAGGGAACACAAAGCTCATTCCATCATTATTTGTTAGATCACACATGACAGTTCATGTGTGTAGTAGCTATTTGCTTCCGAGCAGAGTAGATTTATATGCTTTCTGCCACTGCACTCAGGGCAACTCATTGTTCAACAATGTTTACACTTTACAGTGTTTTAGTTAACAGTTTAATGGATGTGATAGAAGAGGGAAAAGAAAACTTTAAAAAAACCTTCTATAATGGTCATCAATTGAGACAGCTCTTGGAGGAAGTAGCTACAAGTGATGAAGTCCTAGACTGGCCTAAGATGGAATGAAGGAAATACTTCACTGTCTCACTTCTGGTCCTGAATCTACCTGGTGGAATTGCTACAGATAACTGCGGTTCTATGAACATCTGCCTTGCTAATAGGTTGTGCTTTATTTCTGCATCTTGAATTACTACTTTGCAAAGCTACTTTTTTTCAGCCAGGCACCATTCAGGCCTATTGATCTAATCAAACTTAGTGTAAAAGAATCAGAGGCATTTCAGACAGTTCGAGCATCTCTAGGATAATAGCATCATTTTTACAAGACCTTTGGCAACTCTGTCATGATCTAGAACAGTGATTTTAAAACTGACCCTTTTCCAAGACTTATAAATATCATTTCCACCACAAAACACAAACACAATATGTTGTTTTATACAAGCATCTCAACAGCTGTCTCAAACTGGATCTTCAACTCACAAGTTACAAATTACCCCCAATATATGCCCAGTTTAAGAATCACTGACTTAGAATAAAATAATAGAACATGAAGTGTCAATTAAGATCAACAATGTCAGTCCTATTCCATTTCTGTACTTTTAATTAAAATGGTGAAATCATTCCATACCCTGGTGCCTTGATGTGTAGTGGCAGAACCTAGGGACAGAGTCAAAAGAGGAATTTGCCTAGAGTCTCTACATAGTCACAAATGAACTATGTCCAACCTTTCCTGAATTCCATTGACCCTTATCTAACACAAAAATAGTGCTAACCATTAGTTAAGTAGAGAAATTTCTGTGCACAGGTATGAATAGTAATAAATCAGTTTAAGTAGAACTTTTATGGTAGTGTATTTCACACCTGACAATGAACTGCTACTGCTTTTCCTGTTCCAGTGTATCTCATTTCATTTACTTTAGATTAAAAATTTTCCCTTTTTTCCAGTATTAATCTGTTGTTTTGACTCATTTCTATAACCTATCAATGTCATTTTACTTTCTTTCTTTTATTTCTGGAATACGATATTATATCCAGCATTTGGTCTATTATAGCTTTGATAAATATTCCCTTTACACCTTCATCCAAATCACTAATAAAAATGTTTAAGAATACTGAACACAGTACCAAACCGTGTGGCACATTGCTTGATACCTCACTCCAGTTAAATCAACAACTGTTGATGAGTACTTCTAGAGTTTAATTTTCAAGCCACATGGAAATCGTGTCATCCATAATAGATATGAAATCCAGATATGTTATGTCCACAGCATTTCTCTACTAAGGGATCAAAAATGGAAATAAACTGAGCCAGATAACACATTTTGTTGACAAAAGAGCCTCAGTGGCACAGTGGTTAAATGCAGCACTGCAGTCTCTGCTGACTTGTTCAGCAGGTTGTCAGATCG
>JANHGC010003565.1:9551-33646 GCA_027560395.1 Boaedon fuliginosus
CTCTGATTGGATCAGAGTATTTGCAGAATACCACGAAGTTTTTGAACACGATCCCGCACAGCACACTTTTGACAGCCGATCTGGCAGCGCATCCACGAAGCGGGTAACCAGCGAACCGGGAGAAACCCATCCCTGTTGATAACTCTGTTACCTTATATAAGGTTTACAATTGGCTACAAGCGGTCATATGTTTGTCGCTGACTATGCTACTGTGCCCTTTTCCTCCATATTTAAATTCCTTTCTCAACAACCAGATGTGAAACAAACTATTATTTGAATTTGTTGAATTTATTATTTATGGGACTAGGGTCAGAAAACTAAACTTCAGAAACCTTGTCTTGGATTCTTGATCCTGGATCTGCAAGAAATTTAATGAATACGGTAGGAGAAATATTTCTGTGGAAAATATATCTCCATAGAACATTTGCCAATTTCAAGCTGGTATACCACCGAGCCAGAGCAGAACTGTCTATTTTTAATAGCACTAAATATTGCTGGTCTTGCTGAGTTGATCGAGGGCACCTGTTTCCTCTCTCCTTCGTTATAGGTGGAAGAGACAATTATCAGTGACTTGATGAAAACAGGCAGTTCAAATTCCTCTGAAGAACTATTACTGTTCAAACCTTTTGGCAGTTGATACTTGCCGCTTGGAAAATGTGCGCACTAATTACACTTATAACACTGGTAGCAGCAGGTAGCTAACTGGTCTGACTAGATCCTAAGAAAGTTAAACAGGGTTGGTTCTGATTAGTACTTGGTTGATAGACTACCTGGAAATCTTTGGGCTAGACTAAACTAAGAAGTAGAAAAAAACCCCAAAGGCAGAATGGAAAGCCATTTCTATGTTATTGCCAAGAATCTGTACATGGATTTATTCTTATAATTGCCAGGATTTAAGCTCCAACTAAATCTTTATTGTGTCTATATTACTCTGTTTTTTAAAAGTTGAACAATTTCATTATGCAGGTAAGAGCAGCTATTTTTATTTGAAATAAGGGAAATAGAGGATTTTAAAGTAGGAATAGTTCTTCTTAATGAGGATTTTCCCCCTTTGCTCTGAGAATAAAATGCCACTTTGTTTCAAATCTATTATTCTTTTTATTGTCAAAAGTACACATTATTCTGTTTTCATTCATTCGTTAAACCATTTCTTTATTCTTTCTACATTCCATGTTGCAGTCTTCCATATACATGGATGCCTCCAGAATTATGAGCCATAGATATTTATCTCTATTGTCCATCAGAGCTTTCCATGTAACACTAAAACCCATCTTCGTATGAGAAATTAGACTTCTCAGAACCTGGGAAAGAGGATTATGGTTGGTAAAATATTACAAGTCAAAACTTCTGTATACTTCTATATCAAGGAAATGAACACTAATCTCCCCAAATGTCTATGAACATTCTCAGTCATCCAGGTCATGGTTGCCCCAAAGGTGCTTTTTCAAGAGCCAACTGCATTTGCTTGTTTTTCTTTGAAGACTTTTCTCTTCTCATCCAAGAAGCTTCTTCAGCTCTGACTGGATGGTGGAGGAATTGGAAACAGGATTCCAGTCTTTCCATTCCCCATCATCCAGTCAGAGCTGAAGAAGCTTCTTGGATGAGAAGCAAAACATCTTCAAAGTAAAATAAGAAAGTCTAGTTGCCTCTTGAAAAAGCACCTTTGGGACAATCAATGTCCCCACTGCTTCAAGACCCAGCCTACAAGAGAATCAAGCAATCCATGTTTTAGCTTATTAGAAATGAGTTGTTGGGATACATATATTCAACTCCCAAGACTCTTGTCACCTAAGCCCCCCTTTTAGATATATCCCAGTAAATCTAGTTAAGTAGAACTTTCTGAGAACCTAGCCTTTTGTTGGAAAAAGCTGCTATGGCTTGACAGAAAGAAACGAGTAGGCGAAGTTATCAGCCTTATTTGTATCTAGGGTACCTGCAGTCATGCCATTGCCCAATAAGTCAAAAGCACAGTGAATGCTCAGTTTCCCCCCAAATCATGCTTGTAGTGTTCTGGGCAACCTTGGATCTCTAATTTAGAGACTGCCTTGCCAGCCAACATGCTGTGGCCTGTATCCCACTAGAGGTATATACCATTTACTGAAAAAAATCAGGATTCAGACTATAAAATGTAATGTTTAAGATTAAATAGTATATTAGGTCCCATTCATGTCATGTATGAAGAAATACTGGTCTCAACATTTTTGGTATGTATTCTAGCTCTTCCAGGGCCATTTTAGTGATTTTTTTTATCGATTTATGTACCTTATCCTTTTTAAGAACAATAAAATATCAAGCAATATAAAACTCTTAAAAAAACAACAACAAAACATAACATACAATGCATTCATATGAGGGGAGTCAATTAGTTCCAAGCCCGCTGGCAGAGCCAGGTCTTACTGGCCTGATGGAAGGCTAACAGACTAGGGATGGTTTGGATCTCTGTGGGTAGCTGGTTCCAGAGGGCCGGTGCCGCCACTGCTTAGCTGACGGGACCCGGAGGAGGCAACCCTGTGTGATCTCATGGGGTGTTGGGAGGCATAAGATAGCAAAAGGCAATCCTGAAGGTATCCCGGTCCTAAGCCAAAGAGAGCTTTAAAGGTCATCACTAACACCTTGAATTGCACCTGGAGGGCTATTGGAAGCCAGTACAGCTCGTGGAGGAATGGTGTTATATGGGTGCACCAAGGTAGACCTTTAATCACTCACATAGCTGCATTCTGGACCAATTGGAGCCTCTGAATGCTTTTCAAGGGTAGCCCCATGTAAAGCGTGTTACAATCCTCGACAGGTATTGACCTAGCAAGAAAGATCACATTGCTTAAAACTGTTAATTATATTGTTTTCCTAATCTGCTATTCTTTCTCCTATTTTCCCCATCCTTGAACCAAACTGTACTTTAATTTTGCTCAGCAACAGATGGGAAAGGCGATTGATTTCTCAGGGAGCAGAAGGGAATGGAAGTATAGGAGGTATAATGGTACTAACTGCAGACTGCAACCCTTGCAAGAGAAAATACCATTTTAGTTTTTCTCATAAAATACATGGTAACAGATTCATCTTTTAAAAAGGCAGTATAAACTGCATTAGGGCCTGATAATTCCATGACTGCTACAAGGGTGTTGTCAGTTGGAATTATTTCAGTTGTAAGAATTACAGGCTATACTTATTTCATCAGGAAGATCTTTTTTTTATTATTATCAGTTTGATAGTGTGTAGTTGCCCTGAATCTGAAGCCTCTGTGGACAATACAGCAGTGGAAGAGTTTCCAGTCCCTCTTAGCAGCAGTGAAGAAAGTACATGTAGCAGCTGGTGCCATCTGGCAAACAATCCCGATGATACAAGCAGTTATTTGCAACTCAGCGAGAGATCTATGAGGTAACCTTGTGCTCTTCAAGCTATAAACTGCATAAATGTTTGGGTTTTCTCAAAATGAATTCTGCAAAAAGAGGTTTAGCTTTCGTACTGAGTTCCAGGAGACCTCATTACAGCTTTGGAAATAATGCAAAAAAAAAAAAAATGTAATCCCATCCAAAGCAATTGTTTTCCATTCCCATAAGAAAAACAAGCTAATTGGTTAATCAAGCTCATTTTTTTCATTCCATATTGCTGACACATATATTATTTGGGTGACTTGTATCAAGTTCTCATTCACCATTAGGGTAGACATCTGAGTAGAAATGCCTGGAGGAAAAAATGACTATATAAGGCGCCTTTTTTTTTGTCAAGCACTTCGGTCTCATTATATGACTGTGAGTACCAAGAACAAAGTTTCAGGATATGCAGGGGTGGGTTTCAGCTGGTTCGGGCCGATTTGGGCAAACTGAATGTTAACTTGACATCTGGTTTGCCGAACTGGTATTTAGAATGACTGGCTGGCCCCACCTATTTCACCTCACCCTTTCCAGGAGTCTCCATGCAGATGCCAGGTAAGTGTAGGGCATGCGCGGAGGCTGAAAATGCCCCCTGTGCCATGGTGTAGGAGGCTGACTAGGTCACACCCACTATGGCCATGCCCACACAGCAACCGGGCAGACAACTGGTTGCTGGAATTTTTGAAACCCACCCCTGAGGATATGTGTATATTTACATAGCTTTATTAGGCCTGAATGGCCAATCTGTAAGGGAAAAAAATAACTTAAACTATCTATTCCTTTTACAGATATTTCATTCTATCGCTCATTCATATTTTCTAAATGCTTACATCTAACACTATGCTGACACAGATACCAAAGCAAAGTAGATAAATTCACAACCATTTAAAGACTTTTGTCTTCATAAAAATAATTTGCCATTGCACTCTTGGATCATTTGTCCAACAAGATTGATAATTTGTATTAAGGGACTATTATTGTTTTCAATTTTCACATTATGTGGCTCAGTGCTGCCAAAGCAATCAAGTATTTGGAGCTGCAGATTGATATAAGATGTCAGGTTGCCAAATGGAGATGCTTCTTATTTTATAAGAAGTTTCTGGAAAGATATTCAAAGGGATTACAATGCGATTAGACTCAAAGTAGATATGATGTAAACTTGCTAAATACTTCATCATTGCAATATCAAATGATAATTGGAACATATATAAACCAATCATCATTGATCCAATATCATCAAGTGTTCATATTGCCTGTCAGCACTTCAAAGCAATACCTTTTAAATGATATATCTCACACGTTTGCTGCTAATATCAGTTGGTTTATACGCAGGCATGAATCACCTTATAAAAAGGATGATTTGCTGTCCTGGGCTGAAAACACATTTTCATTTCAAACACATACTTCAGATTTAATTCTTTCTTTAGTAGTACTTAATATCACTAGATATATACCCACAGTAACAGTTTCTCCCCTTATTTTTTGCTCTGTTAATAATGGTTTGCTGAGCAAAGAAGAACTACATGCCCTCATTCTGACAAAAGAAAAGTAGCAGTTCTGCCTGTCACTTTGGGTTAACATTGTGTTCAAGGAGGTATTGGGGCAGACTAGCATTAATATTAACATTTTTGCATTGTCAGCAATGGCAACAGCAGTACCTCTAGCAGTCTTGGCATTATGGATTTGGAAATTTATCAGGAAAACATACCATCTTCTCATGCATTTAAGTAAGTAGCTGTTTGCGGGGTGGGAGTCATCCTACAGAAACACCATTTCATTTTAACAAAAAAAAATTCACATTGTGTACAATGTGGCAAACTTTTCCAAAGCTTCATAATTTATCTTTCCAGTTGTTTCTTGCAAGTGGCAATATAACCCTATAGTTGCTTATTACAAGTTTGATAATTACTGTTTAATAAAAATATCCAGCTTTCACACAAATATTATAACGCATTACAAAGTGCAAATTAACTTTCTGTCCCTATATTAAATAAGTTTGCATATACAAATGCATGTCTACAATCCATGTATATTTTCCCTCCCAAGCCTTATCATAGTATTTAAGCATACATAGCTACTTTTGTTTCTGTTAGAGCTCTCTACAGTAATTCATATAAATGCTTTTATCTAGCAACACATTTTTGTTTATTTTGGAGAGTGATATTCTTACACCCACAAGTCCTGCACTAGGCAGGTAGCAAACAAGCAGAAAGCATTACCACATTTCCACTAGTTTTATTAGCTCAAACTTAAATCAGTTAGCAAACAATATGAGAGGTTGTAAACTAAATAGCAAAAGGTATGCAGAGAAAGAGTATCACACCTGTAACCAGGGGTGGGTTTCAAAAATTCCAGCAACCGGTTCTCTGCCCGGATGCTGGATGGTGTGGCCATGGTGGGCATGGCCTAGTTGGCGTCCTGCACCATGGCACGGGGAGAGATTTTCACCCTCCCCAGGCTCCAGGGGCTTTACTGGAACCTGGAAAGGGCAAAAATGGCCTCCCCCGGCCCCCCTGGTGGCCAAAAAAAGGCCTTCTGAGACTTCTGGGAGGCCTGGTTTTCGGCTTACCCAGGCTCCAGGGGCTTCCCTAGAGCCTGGGGAGAGTAAAAATGGCCGTCCCAGAGCCTCTGCGCACGCCCTAACCTTACCTGGCATACACAGGGAGACCCCTGGGAGGGGTGGGGTGTGCGGGGCCAGCCGTTGTTCTAAATACTGGTTTGATGAACCAGATGTCAAGTTAACATCTGATTCGCCTGAACTGGCCCAAACCAGCTGAAACTCACCCCTACCTGTAACCAGGGATGGGTTTCTCCCAGTTCGCTGGTTACCCGCTTCATGGACGCGCTGCCAGATCGGCTATCAAAAGCGCACCACGCGGGATCGCGTTCAAAAAGTTCGTGGTATTCTGCAAATACTCTGATTCAACAGCTGTGCAGCGTGGCGTGCTGTTGACAGCCGATCTGACAGCGCATCCACAAAGCGGGTAACCAGCCAACCGGGAGAAACCAAGCCTGCCTGTAACTCTTACTGTAGCTGAGGTTTAAGTAATTTCAAAATGAGCATGTCCATTGTAGTCAGGGCAGTCAAACTCTCAGCCCACAGGCTGGATGCATCATGCACTGGATACGCCCATGCTCAGTTTAGGGAAGGGGGGGAATCCTGATACATCACATGATGCCACGATGACGCGAGTTTGACATCCCTGTCCTAGAGCCAAAGGCATTTATGATATCCAGTGGTTATAAATTGAAGTTTGCAAGGCAAGAGGTCAGAAGAAATCAGGGAAAAGAGACAAGAGCCAGAATTCCAGTTTTGCCTAATTGTTAATTAACCCTGCAAAAGGCTTCTTCTTGATGAGCCATGCACATTCCACTAATCACACCCCTTTACCTGACTCTGACCGCTTTCTAGCTGAACCAACAAATCATCTGTGCTGAATTAGCCAGGTGGCTGAATATCTGTTGTCTTCCAAACTGTAGACTGAAAGTCTGCTATGCCTCCTATTCAGTCTTGTAATCACTCATATTCATAACTGCCTCTGTGGGTTATTTTGTGGATGAAAAAGTGGAAGTAAGCTTATCTGATTTGTAGATGACACAAAATTGAGTGAATACCTGAGCTTAAACTTGGAGAAATTCAAATTAACTTCAACATACTAGAAAAAAATAAGCTGAAAATAGCAAAATGAAATTTAGCAGAGAGAACTGCAAGTTCCTCATTTAGGAAAAGGACATGCATTGGAATAGGGTGATGGATATCTGATTTGGCAAAGATGCTTGTGACTTATACTGGAGATGTACTTGACAGCAAATTGAATATAAAGTGCACTATGATCTGGTTGAAAATAAAAGCAACTGCCACTTTGTTAATTGCATTAACAAAAGTAGGATTTCCAAATATGAGGAAGTAATACATTTTTATACTGCTTTGGTCAAGTTTCTCCATTCTGAGGGCATCTACTAGTTCTCCTCTGCATTTCAACCTCTATGAATATTTATGTAATGCATTGCATTCATCTCATTAAGGATATCTCTTAGCAACAAATTAGACTTGTTCAGAATAGATTCAATTAAGATGAAGAGAAGCTGTAAATTTCAAAATGAAAAGATAATTAACATGGTGCACACAGTTTTTACATATTTTCTTGTTTGGGTTTATTTCTATTACATTTGTCTAAAAGCATTAAAGCTCTGAACAGGTATGTGAAATGTGCTTATATAATCTATACCTGGAAAATGGAACCATTTATCAAAGGATGCCTGCAATAATAATTATTAAATTATTTTGCCTAATTATCCTTTTCCTGGTCTTCCAATAAGTCATTACCCTCACAAAAATAAAAAATATACTGTTGTTTTATACAAACATCTTCCAGTATATCAATTCTGAAAACTCTTTACATTCCAATAACCATATCCTATATATATTTACTGTGCAATTCTAAAGAACAGACATGTTCAAGTCCAATTTCATTCAATGGAATTAAAACTCAAACATGCAAATGAATACATGCATCTTTCTGAATACAAAAGTGGGACATTTATGTTTATGTTTAATAAACACAATATTGGATATTGGATTCAGTTAATAAAGTTTAATGCAATGTTTTTGAGTAGAATTACAGAAAATAATGATCTTAAAAATCCAGTGTCCTTAACAATAAGGGTTCAAATCCATAATACCCATTTCTTATATAAAGGGATGAATAAAATTAATGACTGAGGTTCAAAAACTGGGCAAGCATGCAAGTTTCTGCCTTGACCATCTGCTACCTGTCCTGTGCCCCACCCCACCCTGCTGACTCGTGGATTTCAAGCTACATTGAGTTTTGCTCTAGATTATTTGAGCATTTCTTTAAATATTTTAAATCTCTACCTAAGATTAATCTGAATCAGAAGACCTCTGTTTCGTAGAAAAAAGGAACTGAAGAGAGTCTAAGTGTACCTCCCTTGGCAAGGAATTATGAAGGCTGGTGCAAAACACAAAAAAAGCATCTCTCTTTCCTATCATTTCTCCACCAATAGGTTTTTGTTAGCATAGTTCATAATAAAATCATTAGTTTTCTTGATCTATCTGAAGTAATCACAGATTCATGAAAGAATGAATATGTAGTAAGAGCCAAAGTTCCTTGTAAACAGTATTTTTTTGTTTTGGTTTCTTAAGTGATTTAACCGAAGGAGGAGTTTTTTGTGAGAAACTACCAGAAAAGATAGAAGGTAAGTCATACATTATAAAATGAGGCAGGAGAATTTACTTCTTAAGCATCTGTCTCATGAAATAAAAAAAAAACCATACGTTCACTTTTTAGAATGCACATCGGGGTTGACTGTTGAAACTACTAATGAGAAGAAAGATCTCTTGGTGATAAACATAGATCTGGAACCAGAATATCCTGATGCAGAATTGCGTGCTATACTTCAGTGGATTGCTGCATCTGAGCTTGGCGTACCCATGATCTATTTTAAGAAATCTCAGGAACACAGAATTGAAAAGGTATTTATGAATGGTTGGATAGATTCTATGTTCATGTTCTATGGTAGGCAACAGTGTACAAGCAAGAAAATATATAAAATAAAATATCAAACAAACTTCCAGCTAATAATGTACCCAAAAGGATATCCTGTGTATCATCCAGCTTGGTCTTTAACAATCTGGGAGAGACAAGGGGGACTAAGACAAGTCTGTATCTGAGAAATTCAGCATGTTTGGTATGGCTACCCTTGAAGAGCATTCAGAAGTTTCAATTGCTCCAGAATGCGGCTGCGCAAGTGATTAAGGGTATACCTTGGTACACTCATATAACACCACTCCTCTGCGAGCTGCACTGGCTTCCAATGCTCTTCCGAGTGCAATTCAAGGTGTTAGTGATGATCTTTAAAGCCCTACATGGCTTAGGACCAGGTTACCTTCGAGACCGCCTTCTTCCACCTCATGCCTCTTAGCGCCCCATCAGATCCCACAAAGTTGGCCTCTTATGGGTCCAGTCAGCTAAGCAATGCTGGCTGGTGGGGCTGTAGATGAAAGCCTTCTCTGTGGCTGCTCCGGCCCTCTGGAATCAGCTCCGCATGGGGATCAGAACTGTCCCAAATCTGTTAGCCTTCCACGTGGCTTTGAAGACCTGGCTCTTCCAGCAGGCTTGGAATTAATGACTTTCCTGTATGAAAGGGTTGTATGGTTGCTATTGTTATGTGTGTGCTTTTAATAATTTTAGAGTATTGCTTTTAGCTTTTTATTGTTAAAGATTTTTATTGTTGAATTTTAATGTTTTATTGTTTTTTAATATTGTTGTTTGCCGCCTTGTGTTCCCTTTGACCGGGGAAGAAAGGCGGGATACAAATTTAAATAATAAATAAATAAATCCCATTTTTTCAGATAGAAAATTGCAATACCTTTTTAAGGACTCTTGTCTTATAGTTTTGCATTGCAAACAAATTGGCTATTGCCATTGAGATACTGTAAATTTGTTGCATCTGTATCCCATCATTTCCCTAGGATGCTCCAAGTAGTATGTATACAAAATTTTTGTCTTCACACTGCTCTAAGCAAGGTCAAGAGATTATGACATACTAATTCTATACCATGTATTCCAGGGATACTTGGTGATTTAAAGCCAAACATCTTGTATTTAAGCCTGTTTATTAGCCTTCATTGACTCATATTGTGAAACGTGTCTGATTCATGACCACATAAGACAGCAGTCCAGAAATTGATAGTATTACAATTTACATACTACTCAGTATTGCTAAAGTTATTTCCACCACAATAAAAATCTGTTTATTCACCACTGGAAGAGGCAATCATGTCTGTAAATCATGTCTAGATTTACAGTAGTGAGTCAAGCAGGTAAATGTAAGCTTACACAAAGTGGGTGTTATAAGTTTTATATATATTCTGCTCCCTCTTACCTAATGCCCTTTGGTAGCTCCCTCTTACCTAATGCCCTTTGGTAACTCACTTCAGAATCAGCAGCATTATCTTTGGAAGGCATTGTAGAGGTTGTGGTCCAAAGCTCATGGTGTAAATAGGTTGCTTCTACAATATACACCAGTGTTGCATAAGTAGTGGGAAGCGTATCATTGCTATAACAACATAGCTGCAAAAATGATAGGAATCCGCTGAACCTTAAATAATCAAGTGGCCCTTCAATACAGCTGATTTACTGTTAGGTATTTAGGGAGGTGCATTTGAGAAACTTAAAATATTATTTAAGTGCTGATTCAGTAACAACTGCCCAAATTCTGTCATAGAAACAGCTGACAGGTTTGTAAATAGTTGAATCGATTACTAAAACCTATGTGAGAAAGATTAAATATATTAAGACGGCAAGCTAGTTTTTGGAAATCTACTTATTTATTTATTTATTTATTAAATTTATACCCCACCTCTCTTCACCCCAAAGGGGAACTCGAGGCGGCAGTTTAAAATATTTAGAATGTGTGTTTAAGGTTAGAATACCATATTCTGATAGCACATAATCCAGAAAAGCAAAGAGAAAAAGAAGAGCAATTAGATACTGATTGCAAAATGCAAGAAGATAAAAAAAATCTTTCAACATCAAAGAAAAGTAGTATATAATGTAGTGTAGCATAGTACAGCGCAATGTGGCTAGTAGATTTTGAGCCACTGTCTGAAGTTGAAACAAAATGTCAGAAGGTAAATGCTTAATTGATGCATATTAGAATGAAACTTACTCCTCTAGGATTTTGTGCTGCTCTGTGTTTGAAATAGAGAACCAGTATTGGATGTTTTAATTTCCACTGATAAAGACATTTGAGCTGTTTTAGAAACCTACAACCCAGTTTTCATCAGAGTGAGCTATAGAAAAAATAATGCATACCTTTTATTTTTACAATTTGCTGTTAAATAATGTCCTCATTTCTACCAAGAGTCTCAATTCCTTAATAAATGTATGTGGATTATTTGATTTGTCATTAATCATTAGCTGACTGTTCAGTAGTAAAATGTTAATCAGCACAGTGGACATGACTATCAGTTTGCAGTCAATGACTTAGGCCAGTTCATAAACGCACAACATATTTGGTACAGCTGTTTTCACTAATTAAACTGAATTAATGAATATTAGTTTAGATCTCTTAGCTTGAAATGAAAAAGGGCAAAAATAAATCCTTCTCTAAAAATTGTTTTTTTCTTCTTCCAGTTTTTAGATGTTGTGCAGTTTGTGTACCAGAAGTGCTGGAAAGTGGGTGATATCTTTCATGCTGTAGTACAATTTTGCAAGCTCCATGAAGAAAGTAAAGGGCCGACTCTGAGTCTCTTTGACTGGCTTCTTGAGCTAGGATAAAAACCTTCTTAAAGATATTATTTGCATTTTTATTCCATTTTAAGCGGCAGTGATCTGTGAGTGGCCCTGTTTTATTCAAAATCTCAACATAAATAGAGCTGAAAAATATACATTCTGCTGCTACATCATGACCCTGTTCCAAAGCAGTGCAAAGAAGGCAAGTGGGGAGGGAGGACAGGGCAGAAAGACAGAAGTGAATAGCCAATGTAAAACATTACTACACGAAGGACTTTGTAGTTTTGAATGCATTATTGCTCTTGAAAAGAATAGGATATGCAATTAAATGACGGGTGTTTTTTGTTTTACAAAATCTAAATGAAAAATACGTTTTCCATAATGTGCCAACTATACATTAACTGCTAACTGGAATCCCAGTAACAGAATTCAGTTTTAAAAAAACTTTCTATTTATACTTCAAATGCCTAATGATTATACAATGACAAATGAGTACATATCAGATGTCCTTAAATGAATTTCAATCTGATACCAAGGAGCAAATTAAGATCTATGCTGACAGTGCACTGAAAAGCCTGAAAGTCATTCCACAAGTGTGTCCGTTCTGCTAAAAGAATTAAGCCAAACGGCTTTTTAAATTTCTTAAAACTCTTATTCAGTGACTATAATGCTGGTCTGTCCTTTAGTAGAATCAAGTCTCATTGGGAATTCTAGACAATTGCCTGAATGGCCGTTGTCAAAATATTAGCTTTCCCAGTTTTAACAATGATTCATGTGCTTTATAGAACTATTTCTAATCTCTGAATAAATAATAGCATGTACTCTGAGTAAGTTTGCAGTGGGTTCAATCAGGAATTAAATGGTCATTTAACTCCAAAAGTAAAATAAGTTCAATTAGGCCAACCTGGAAAAAATGGGTTTCCATTATGCCTTAATAGGAAGATTGTACTGATGAAATGTTTCATACTATTAGCAAGAGTTTATTTCTAACATCTTTAAGCTAATGTATCCTTTTACTGTAAATATTTGAAGTTTAGTACATAAGATTTTTCTTACAGAAAAATGTGTTTGTCAAAAGCTAGTACCTTGTTACTCAGAAAAATAGTTCTCATCCTACTCATTCTTTCTAACAGCTAAAGAATCTGATTCTAATACATACAGTAATCAAGAAAGTAAATTAAGTAAATTAAGCTGCAGTCAAAAAAACTTTCAGCTTACTACCACATAAATAGCTCCAACTTGCCATCGAGAAGGATACCATCGATCATGGTATCCTTCTGGCTCGGCTCAGGGGGTTGGGGGTGGGAGGCACCATGTTACAGTGGTTCTCCTCCTATCTTTCTGACCGGACCCAGTCAGTGTTGGGGGGAGGGCAGAGATCAAGCCCGAGGGCCCTGCTAGTAATTTTCATTGTGGAGCTACTATGATATTGAACATTTATTTCACAAAAAGGGGTGCTTTTCACTACAGGATTATGATTTTAGAATGTATCCAAAAATAACATTATTTCTGCACTATTTTAGAAGCAATTTTTAATTCAGTATAGAGAGCCATAATTACCACCCTTTCCCAATCATGCCTGCCCTTTCTTATATACACAGCAAAGATATTGTCAGCATTTCTATCAATTTAAGTGGCTTTATGGAAAATAATCATTCTACAGTACATGTAGAAAAGTACCGTTATTCATAGAAGAACTTTGGACTAGCACCTTGGTCTGCTTTGGAAAAGTGCCATTTCCTAAAAAAATTATCACTAAGTGTTTGCACTCAGAAATCAATAAAATAATACATCATTAGAGATTGATATATTATTGAAATATATTTATTTTTGACCAATGGCAAATTAATTGTAAATTACACAGATTTTGCAGTGGTAGAATAAATGTTTACAAGCACAAATAATATAACAATGTAACAATGTGATGACATTTCTCTCTATATATTACATTTTAGTACTGAAGCCTGACTTGAAATAAATTTGTGTTAACTATCTGCCTTTATCTTTCTTAAATCTAATTCTGAATATCCCTTGTATGTCTTACAGATGAAATAAAGCATTGTTGTACAGTTATTTAGTAGGGGACATAAATTCTGTACAAATCATAACTAGCAAGATCAGACTACCAGTAAACCTAAAAGCCTATTAAGTAATTGATACTTAGCCCTAATTTATAAGATTAAATTCATATAATCAAATATTCTGAGCCTATATCTATGCAAATAATATTTCCCACATTTCTGATATGTGGAGTTTTTGCTTGTAAGTAGATACATTTTAGTAGCCACTTAATAGTTTCATGTAATTTTTATTTCTATAAACTTTCTAAAGGTATGTACTACAGAAACAAATGAGGTTTCATCTTCCACATCTGGAAAGGTGCTGTTTTATAAGGTAGAATAGTGGTCCTTTGATGTATTACAGCAGGGACGTTAAACTCACGTCGTCACGGCAGTGTCACATGATGTATTGGGACGTTTTTTCCCCTTCGCTAAACCGGGCAGGGGCCGGGCCAGCACATGACACATCTGGCCCATGGGCTGTGACTTTGACACCCCTGTATTAGAGATTTCACCTGACTGTTTTAGCTTTCTTCATTGAAAGGAAACTATACATAGAAGAAAGTTCTATACTATATGTAGAAGAAAGTTCAGATAAGCCAGCAACCTGATATTTTCAGAGCCATATAACAAAATCTAAAGATTCTCACACATTTACAACTAAGCTTTATGCCAGCATCTGGATATTTTGGAACACAATGATGCTTTGCTGACAGCAACAGTTCTTTAACACTATTCAAAACAGAAACTTGCAAAATTGTTTCTAATGACTAAGAAATGATGGATCATAAATAATAATATCAACAAATTCTGGTTTATACAAGAATTATACAAGAGCCAACATAAACAACATTGCATGAACTTTGGGGCAGGAATTTTCCTGGATAGGCTGCTCCTATAGAAGCCCAAATTATTGGATCGGATCAGATTAGAAGGCTCTGTAAAACCAACATCAAGTTCTTGAGAAGAAAGACAGTTCACATTAAAAAACAAGACATGTAGATTATGTTGTTTCAACACCAGTATGACTCTCACAATTGAATGGCAAAATCAATGTAACCATTTACATTTCAGCTTAAATCTTTCAGGATGGGACAAACCATAAATATAAGCTACACTTTTTTTAAAAAAAAAGTCAAGGAATAGAATTATACAATATAAATTCAAAATTAAGTGCCAAATATAAAATTCCAATCAATTCTACAATGATATTTACATTATACATATTGAAATGTTTTGTTAAATAAAAATTAAACCTTGTAAGGATGAATGCAAGAGTAACAACTAATAGTATGATGAAGCCTCCTCACTCCAAATAGCCTATAGATCTTTAGAGAAAAAAGGCATTTCTTATCATTTTTTCAGTAACACATTTTTACACCACTAACCAAATTATTACAATAAGTCCAGAAAATATTTTTGCTTCATAAAGAACATTAGCAGATGCAAAAAGCAGATTTTTTAAAAGGTTATTGTCTATTTTAAAACCACTGAATTAAAATTCCTAGAGAAGTGGGTCAGCCTTTGTCTCAATTAGCGCCATATCCTACACGTATTATCTTTGCTTCCTAAAAAATAGAGAAGAATATAACATTTAAGTGTTAAATCTTTTTTATAACCATAATATCTAAACAACAGTCTAAGGGTTTGTTTATTTGATGGATCACTAAAGTATTACGTTTATTTTATATCAAGCACGATCCTTGTTTTGCTTGTAATCAGTAATGTTCTTAATCTCAAGTAATTCAACAGTTATTACTCTTTTTTTGAAAATTAATCTTGCTGGCTTTATACCTAAAAAGCCATTGTGCTATTCTTTAATTATAGAAGAAATCATTATTTTCAGCCCAAATATCTTCAGCAAAAGCACTCTGAAAGAATAAAAAAAATCTTTACTTGAAATCTTGGCAACTCTGTTCTATTCTGAGAATATGCTATAGTGCTACACAGACTAATGGTCCAGATCAATATAAAGCAGTTTTATATACTATGGCTTTTTAACAATAAGCCAAAAAGCAGACATTCATAAGATACAGCTTCCCACAATTATACTTTCAAGCTTATATTGCTTAATTTTATATGTAATACCACTGTTAAAAATAAACCATAAAGTAAGGCAATTACAATTCCTCATACATGGATTATAATGTTGAGTAGACCAGCATTCAACACTGTAATCTATATATGGGTTATATGATACATCAACTAAGTTATGGCTTAATGTCTGGTCTAATTCAGATCACAGGCAAAAAAGGCAAATGTGACTGGAATAATATTGCCTTCCCCAATCTTCTCTTGCTGCAACGTTTAGCAATGTGCAGTAGTAACACTTCAGCTACTTCTGCTTAACCTTTTCATGACAGAAGCATAAGCAAATATTGAAATCTGAAAGTTGTTTTACTTCATCCTCACATAAGAGATGAGAAAGGTAAATAGATCAATCCATTCTAAACCCCAACTAATTTAATCCAATATGTATAATATCTTTCTGCACTAAGAAAAACTGGTAAATTCGTTATTTCACACTACTTTATTTTTATTCACCACTACCTGATAAAAAAATCAACTGAACTATAACAATTCTGTTCCGGACTATGTACTAGTTACCTGTAATAATTATATTCCCTTTGTAATTGAAAGCACAGGAAAATATCTCATCAGTGTGGCCTTCCAATATTTGAATGCATTGTCCTGTCTTGGGCTCCCAAAGTCGAGCTGTCTTATCTGAACTGGCTGTAAGAATACGACTTCCTTGAGGATTGAAACAGATCTTTAAAAAATGATAAAATGATATTTTGAAAAAATAGTTAAGAAAGTAGAATATTTTACTGTAGTCTGTCATCACTTCTACTACTATTTTATGCATGCAGCCAAGTAGGTGGCTTTAAGCTAGTCATGTTTAAATTGATTTAGGGCACTGAAACTGGATGAAGTTTTCCATGGCAAGTCACCAGAAACTGATTCACTGTCTTTCTTCTCAGTATGGTACTTATAATTATTTTGCAAAATCAGAGAAGTAAAAATGTAGAAATAATTATGAACTAATTTAAGATTAAGTTGTAGACTTAATTATGAACTAATGAATTAAAATGTATGTCAGAAAACATCAATTAGTGTTACCTAGATTGTTATAGTTGCATATCAAAGTAGCAAGTCATAGGTTGAAGATTGTTACATGTCACACCCAGTAAGGAGTAAAAATGAAAAGAAGCAGATATGAGTTCTAGGAAAAAATGTGCAATGTTCTGGATTAATATGATATGTGGAAACAGTTATACAGTAAACAGTTAACAGTAAGCAGTCTGTAGGTTACATGAATGGATGAATGAAAATGAGATGAGGCAGTAGAAAAAAATGTGATTGGCCAGCCAAATATTACAGATGACATTATTAGTAACATTGCTTTGGAAAATGTCTCTTTGTTTTGAAGCTTAAGCATAAATCTATTAATATATATATATACACACACACACACACAGGAAGGAAGGAATTTAAAAGCATGATCAATTTGATAGCATATATTGGAAGACTCAAGAATGATTAAAATTCTAAAGATTGGTAGAAAGGCAGTTAACCGTATGTGCAAGTAACTGCTACATTACTTTCTAAATGGAAGATGATGATGATGATGATGATGATGATGATGACAGTGATGATGATGACAACTTATATACTATCTTTTACGCCAAAGGGTGCTCTGTCTCAATGAAATGTGCAAATTATTAACTGATGATGCTTGATTTCTATTGTATTATATCCACCTGACCTGATATTCAAATAACTAGACAATAACAATTTGAGTGCCCTGAGAGCCATTGCCTCCTACTATAGTTAGAGACATAAAGAAATAACACTATATTTAGAAAACAAAGAAAAAGCATTTCTTGATTCATTTTCAAATAGAAAAATATTTTATGAAAAATAAACAGAACTGCCAAAATTTGAGCTAGAACAGCAGTATGAAAGAATTTGAAACATGTAAACATTTTACCTTTGAAATTTCTCCTGTATGACCTTCAAGTTTTGCCACACATTTTTTTGTTTCTGCATCATATACTCTTGCTGATCCTTTGGTTAAATAAAAGAAAAGAATCTAAATAGCTTAATTACATTTTCGTTAAATATTCACAAATTCAAATAAAATTCTGATATAAATAGAACTTATACAGTGGATATAACTAACTATTGTCCTAAACGTGTTTATTCGCAAATAATATCATTTAGTCTAGGGGGACTTACTTCTAAGTAACATGTATAGTCTAGAGAGTCCCCTAGTACTCGCTAGTCATTGAAAGAAACAGGTTTCAATGCAGATAAATAAAAGTCTATGATTGCTTTAAAGGTTTGGTTATAAATGACTTTGAAGTTTCGGATGTTCTTTTGCTATTAAATTTATTTCACAAAGTATGACAAAATATGTATTCAAATGTTATTTCCTTATGAGAATATATTCCTTTGAGATGATTAGATAATTCAATAATTGAAAATTACATGACCAAATGAATACCCCGGACACTAAATATCTATGGAGATTCTCAGTCATCAAGGTCATAGTTGTCCCAAAGGTGCTTTTTCAAGAGGCAATTGGACTTTCATGTTTTTCTTTGGAAACATTTCACTTCTCATCCAAGAAGCTTCTTCAGCTCTGACTGGATGCTGGGGAATGTAAGGATATATATTCCTAGCAGACAGATGGTAATTTGCACTCTTTTAGAGAGTCATTGAGGCCACTTGGAGGTTTGCCTGTGTCCTCGGGGTCACCTGAGTAGTGGAAACGGGAGTGGAGCCTTCTTGGAACTGTTGAAAGGGCTGTGTTGTGGAGCTGTGCAGGATGATTTTTGCCCTGTGTCCCTTCACTGTTGAATGGGGAATGAGTTTGTGTGTGTTGGCTGTATCTCAAACTTTGCAATTTGTAGACTACAGGGCTACAGGAATAATTTGCACTTCAAAGGAGGAATACCTTCTGACAGAATGTAAAACCATTTTAGTTTTTCCGAAATCCTCTTTACCTACCATCAGCTGAGGCACTTGCAATACGCTGGCCTGTATAATCAAAACAAACATCTAATACTTCATCATCATGGCCTGTTAAAGTTGCCACCCGCTTGCCTGTCAAAGCATTCCAAAGCTGCAATGTGAAGGGAAAGCATTAAACAATACATGCAAATAAATTCAGGCATCAAAAACATATTTTTATGTTATACTGGACTTTTATTGCAAGTATAAGGTAAAGGTTCCCCTCGCACATATCTGCTAGTCATTCCCGATTCTAGGGGGTGGTGCTCATCTCAGTTTCAAAGCCGAAGATGCCAAAGGCACATGGAACACTGTTACCTTCCCACCAAAGATGATCCCTCTTTTTCTACTTGTATTTTTACATGCTTTCAAACTGCTAGGTTGGCAGAAGCTGGGACAAGTAACTGGAGCTCACTCCATTATGCAGCACTAGGGATTCGAACTGCCAGACCTTTCTGATCGAGAAGCTCAGCGTCTTACCCGCTGAGCTACCATCTTGCTATTGCAAGTATAGCTAACCTTTAATCTTTTAAAAAACATAGAACTAGTGTAAAGCAGAGTAAAATATAGTTTCTATGACATAACAACAATGTAAATTAGGCATTTATTGAAATAATTTTTAATGCAAGATGTTCTTTTACAGAATTGTTAGGGACAGATTGAGTTTGCCAGATTTCAATATATAGTTACGTTTCTTTCCCAGCCAGGTTGATATCTAGTGTATCATTCTTGTTACTGTTCCTACTCAGTTTACATGTGCTCAGAAATCACTTGGTGTGGTATTTCTAGAATTTAGTCTTTGAACCAAAAGTGTGACAATTATATTACTGAACAAAAACATGACTGTCTACTCTTCCAGTACTGTATAGTCAATATGATCATGTCTATATCTTGAATATCTATATCCCGTATTTTATAATTGAGGCTCTGGCTGAAACATACCGTTCTCCAAGGTTCTAGGACATATGGCTTGTATCTCTGATTGTCTCTATTAGTGTCTAACAGTTTATATGCTGTTAGCATATAATCTGAACTATGATTCTTATAAAATTATATACAGGAAGTAATATTCCATTGCTTGGATCTACATCTCAGAATCCCTGAAGAGAAACTAAAAAGGGTCAGACAAATCCAAAGAAGACATAGCCAACTGAATCTTTTTGCTGGATCAAATGTTTTAGGGGGATAAACAAACCTTTCCAAATAAAAATTTATCATAACCTACAATACGCTATTGTACCATGCATGTTTTGTCCATAGAGCCAGTGATGATCAGAGTACAATCCCAGTTGAATTGTGCACTGCTTATTTCTGCACGATGGCCTATTAAAGTATGCAGTCTCCTGATGGAAAAGAAAATAAATGTCAGGTTAAATGGTAATTTAAATTGATATATAAATAAGTTAATCATAGACATCCTTGGGAAAAAAAGCTAGAAAAATGCTACAGATAGTGCTGTCCTTGATACGTTTATTTAATATATATCACAAGAAGAAAGAGTTCTATCCAAATAAATATGCACAAAAATGTAACCTTGGTATTAAGATACGGTGTTTTTCGCTCCAAAAGCTTACGCAGTAAAGCCTAATGAGTAGTTTGCATTATATTTGTTTTCTAGGTACATATCAGCATTTTATTTTATAAAAATATGGAAAATTAATTTTTAAATGTACAAGGTTGCATAGTAAATATACTGTATAAATCAAGGAGACTATAATTTCTCCAGCAGGGCCATAACAATTATCTAAATATCATTACTGTTAGTTTGGCAAAATGATAACAAGCTTTCTATCACTTCAGCTTTGGTTAGGTGATGCTATGAAACCACTCTATGCCTTAGAGGGGAAATGGATCGAGCTGGCTTGTGTTAAGTCTGAATAAGTTACATTTTAAGAGACAAGCATTTCAATTTTGAAGTTTGTCAGTTCTTGATTTACATTGCCCTTTAGTGAGATTCTTTTTATTAAAGAATAACCCTAGAAAGCCTCTTTAGTATAATGGTTAAGGAGCCAGGTGAGACACCAGGAGCCTGTGCATTCTAGTCCTGCCTTAGGCATGAAACCAGTTGGGTGACCTTGAACCAGCCAATATCTCTCAGCCCCACTGTCCCAAAAAGGAACAGCTAAATCACTTCTGAAAATCCTTGCCAAGAAAACTGCAAGACTTTTCCAGGCAAAACTTGCCAAGAAACCAGCAAGACTTTTCCAGGCAGCTGTTGGGATTCAATTCTGATTCAAAAGCACAAAAAGAAAAAAAAATCCATAACTATATAGCAAGTATTTTTTTAAGCTCCATGTCCAGGAAAGTATTGCAACTTATATTTGCGTAATATAAATAGATAATATAATAATATTAATAATCAATAATATAAGGAAATATTTGTAGCTCAGGGCTGAAATGTGGTCTTTGAGCTTGGCTGTTTTCTTGCAGGCATTTCATTAACCAAACTAGGTAACATTATCAGTGCAGTTTTCTAAAAGCAGAGAATGCAGAGAAACCAAATGGTAGGACAATCAGATCTAAACTACAAATGTGCAGGCGATTACGAATTTTCTATATCTCTTTATTGCAATCTCATTGTGGCTAGATTTTTGTAGTCCAGATCTTGATGCAGCACACTTTCCAAACTAGTCAAGAAGAAAAGGAAGTGTTGGTGGTAAGTATAATATTATGGATTTGACAATTTACTACTTATAAGGCTGATCAAGTATAATTGAGATGTTACCTATATGATTCTTCATGTACTCTATGTAGTTATTTTCTACAAAGGGTGAAGAACTCTTCTGAGATTTTGGATAGCACTAACCACTGATGGACTTTTCAACACAATATAAAGACATTTTTTGCACTACAATTATATACTCACTTTCCAAAAGCTACTTCAAATGTAGAATATGAAAGAATATAAATATTTTAAATAATTCAAAGAAATAAAGTTACATCACATGTTCTCCTAACATGTAACATACTGGCAAATTAACTGGTTAATTTGTTGCTACAGAGTCTCATAGTGAAATAATACACCTAGTTTTCATCCTTTGGAATTAAAAAAGTTTTATTTGCTTCAAATACAGAAATGTGTAAGTAAAACATAAGTGTTATAATATAGATATGAAAGATTTTGGAGTTTATGGAAACATCTGGACATCAACTTGTGCTTGTTAAACTAGATGACACAAGCCAGACCCTGCCTTAAAAATTACCAGATAATCCTATATTATTGGGCAATCTCTGGTTTGTTTTTGCCCTTTTTAGTTATATTTGTCATGCACCTATGTACACTGGAAAAATGGGAAATCAAATCAAGCCATAGATCATTTTTATACATCATACTATGCCATAATGCAGCCAGAAATCCAACTGTAAACAGTAATCTAAAAATATGGAAATCTGTTTTAAAACAAAAAAATAGCTCTTTCATTGACACTACTGTATAATGCATTAAACAAAAATGTATACAGAGCACATTATGAGCTATATAATCCTAGCCTGTACAAAACAGGATTTCGGTAAAACATAATATAAAAAGATATAAAATAGTACCTGCCCGTGCTAACATCCCATACTGCAACTGTATGGTCAAAAGAACCTGTGATGATTTTATCTCCTGTGGTGTTAAACGATAATGCAATTATCTCTGCAGAATGCCCCTATATTTTTATAAAAAAGAGGTTTTCATATACCATACCATATAGTAGTATAAACATTTTTTTCAGTCATGAAATGAGTTAGAAGTAAATCAATGTAAAGGAAATTGGTAGTATTAGAACCTGAGTGAAAACATAAGTCACTGGCTTGTTATGACATACTAGAATTATAGTTCATAAAGCCTGACTGAAGTGTATGCATGGGACAAACAATACAAAAAATGTGGAAAAGACAAAATATGAAGCAGCAGTGGGCTAGGAAAATTTGGTTTAAGATAGGTTATAGATTTCATTTGGTGAATTGGATTATTTCCAATTAACATGAATAATTATAAAATGAAGAGGCAACTGCTACCAAATACAAGCAGATGGGGGATATGTAGTGGGCCATCAGAGCAAAAGTGGTAGAAACGACTTACAGAATGACTTGGACCCCCTACCTGCTTCCCTTTAACTTTGCTCAGAAATCTGGTAGGGAAGATTGCAAATGCCAATCATGTGACCATAGTTCTCTGAGATACTGTAATCACAAGCTGGGTGCCTGAGTGCCCAGATTTTGATCATATATCCACAGGGGTGCTACAATGCCCAAAACTTCATGGACCAGTTTTTCAGTGCGGCTTTAACTTTGAACAAATGAATAGAAGGCAACAGCCACCTGTATTCTTACAATAAGTTTTGTTTCATTTAAAACATAAGAAAGCATACTATGTCTGCTAGAACTATAGGTAATTGCAACCCACTGTTAATCTGACTACTTCTTCTCCGTTCTGTATGTCCCATAGTCTAGCCGTAGTATCCATGCTTCCAGTTGCAACGAATGTGCTTTGAAGATTAAATGACAAGCAAACCTACAAAAGAGAAAGCAGATCTTTTTAGAAATCCTTAGCTTTCCTGACTTCCTTGCTGTCAGGCCGGTGATAGCGCGACAGAATGCAATTCCTGCTGATCCATGCCTTATTGGTTACACAGGATTATAAATGGCAACAAGATGGATCTGAGCCTAAAAGTTCTCTGCATCCAGTCTTGGAAGGCTTGAGTCTGAGCTTGTTTCTCTCCATCCAGACCTGCCCAGTGTCCAGATATTGGACATCACTTGGATAGTCCAAAATCAAGATGTACAACTGGATAAAATCAGCATATTGATGATAACGGACCCTGAATTAATGAATGAGCTCTTCCATCTGTCTCATGTACATATTAAACAGGAGGGAAGAATGTAGCATGCCTGCAGGCACCCCACAGACAAAGGGTTGAGGATATAACTTCCTGTTCCTGCCAACACAAACTAGAACTGGCCAGGAGAAAGGAGAAACACTGTAACACAGTGACTCCAACACTCAAATCCTGCAGTCAGTCCAAAACAGTACCATGCGCAACAGTATCAAAACCCACTAAAATGTGAATGAGCACAAGGATGGATACATCACCCCATCCCAGGTCCACTAAAGGTCACCATCAAGTAATGCAGTCTCCATACTGAAACTCAGCATGAAACCTGTCTCAGCATGAAACCTGCAGATAATCAGCTTCATTAAGTATTCTCAGGAACTGCAGTCCAATCTCGTTTTGTCATTACTAGAAACTAGGGATGATATTCAAATTGGTTCCCATAATTGCAGGTTTGCGTTCAACCGGAAAGAATATCATCATTGACTCCATTCACCTGTCCCGTTCCAGAAGTCTGGCTGACGTGGCACGTTGGACTCCACGATCTTGCAGCCAATTACAACACGCTGCCTG
>JANHGC010003565.1:36287-48285 GCA_027560395.1 Boaedon fuliginosus
GAGGAGCGAAGGAATGAAGGATGGAAGGAGGAAGGGAAGAAGGAAGGCAGAGCGAAAGAGAAGTGAGGGAGAAAGGAAGGAAGGAGGAAGGAGGGAAGAGGGAGGGAGGAGGAAAGAAAGAAGAAAGGAAGATGGCAGTCCATTAAAAAATTACCCGGGCAACGCCGCGTGAACAGCTAGTCTTATATACTGTATCTAGTAGGACTTGTCCTAAAGAAATAATTATTTGCAGCCTCAATAGCTCTGCAATCTAAAACCTGGATTTTGGTGGCAATTTGCTATTATATAAATATAATAAAACATTCACCACAACGTAAGTGAAACTGAAAAAAGAATGAATTCAGCATTGGTACATACTTTTCAAATGTTTACATTAATGGTTTAAATATCATCTCAGTGAATGACATTTTTAAAATGGTAGATTTGTGTTACATTATTAACTAGCAGCATTTTAAGGAATGGATAGGAAAAACAGAATCCTGGCTAAGGAAAAGAAAAAAAGTTGTATCACATGTTTATTCAATGTCACATTCTTTACTAAAACATTTTAACTGAGGGGTTTTTTATTGTTGTTGCTTTTGCTATAGTTTGGGTCTTTCATACCCTACTGACTTTAATTAACTTTCTTTAGTTAAAACAATAGCATGGGAAAACATGGATTATTAAATGTACCAAATACAATTTTAGTATAGCCATACCATTCTGTTTAGATTACTTACTTTTAATTAACTACATATCTAAACTTACCAAGAACCAGATTTGTTAAAGGCAACGTTGGTAAGTGGCAATATATGTGCTCGAAGTACCTGAAATTACAAAAAACAGCAATGATTTTCCTTATATTTCTGTACATTTTTGCCTTCGTAAATCCAGTTCCATAAATATATATTTGAAATATGTAACTTGTTTCAAATAAAATTAAGTGTTTTACTGATTTGAGTGCTTATTGATTTCAATGGAAGTAATTTAAGTATGCACTTCACTTGAATTAAATGAGGATTTGGCTAGATTATGCTTTATTAAATTAAATCACCATGCCATAACAGCATGCTCTATGTATGAAACACTCAAATGCCAATCAAGTTATGCCACAGAGAGAGAGGGAGAGGGAGAGAGAGAGATCACCCAGGAAACAGCTAAGTAAGACACCACCATTTCATACTCATCTCGTGTCTCCATTAAGAGGTGTTATTGACAGTTACAAGGTGATATGAAGTGAAAATAGAAAACTAGTCTTATTTACACTTCTCTGTTCTTGACAAATAAGTGTCCAATGAATATATTTGCATGTCATTCCTTACTGAACTGTGGGGAGGGAGAGCCCCTATTTGTATCAATATGGAGGACATTTTAAAGCAGAACTTCTATTTTATTTCATATTAACTACATTCTGTATCTTGCTTTCATGAAACAAGATACATATAAGTGATCTAGAGATTGGGTTTGTTTGTTTTTTTAAGTTAAATTTGGATAATTGCTTTTCTGCTGCCAGATAGACTGTTGAAAGACCATGTCACTTATAATAATTTTATCTTCACTGCCTTGTTTTGAATTATCTTAACAAAAAAAGGGTCCTGAAAGAAGAAAGGCAATGTTCAAAGCTCTCTGAAAAAAATGCTTAAAAGTTGTTCAAAAATTGAAAGATTGAAAAGTTAGGATATGACTTACTAATAGGAAGAACTTCTGCTGTGGCCATCTGAAAAATACAGCTTAGAACATGGAGGGAGGAGTCAAGCGTTGTTACCTTTCATTGAACAAACAAAATCTAAGGAAAGTTTTTTGAAAAACTTTGTATCCAAACAAAATCAATGTAGAAAGTTACCACCTACTCCTCTCCTAGAAGAATGAAATATTCTTGTAAATACTAAAAAGGCAGAATATTATACCTCCCTGGATGAGAAAAGGTTCTGCTTCTAGAAATCAACAGGCTGCTCTCTTCCAAGCTTGGACCCACACTCCAAGCCACACAATTTTTTTAAAAGGAAGCACTTCGCAAAGAGTCACTGTACACTCAATTTAACTTCACCGCTTCCCAATTCTCCATGATTCTCTTATCCCACCTTCCAATCAGGGGTTTTAAAATGTTATAGGTCTTATCTCACCCAATCAGTGAGCTCCGTCTGGCTTTTCTTCTCCTCCAGCTCAAATCTTATTTCCCGGATGGTCCTGACTTTGTGGCCACCATTTTGTGACCTTCAGTACTGGCCGTCGGCTTCAGGGCTACCGCTTGGAAGGGAGAGGATTGCGGGTTCTCTCAACCCCCTGCGTAAATCCCTATCACTTCGCCTCCCCTCCAGGGAGACTTAGGTCCCTCTAGGAACACTCGGGCTGGCCGCTGGGTACGGATTTGCGGAGCTTGCAAATTCCGTGATTCCATTGCCGGAAGTCCAACTGGAAGTTCAGCCCCCACCTTTGTTAATAGCCCCAGAAAGACTGATCCTATCTACAAGACAAAAGTTTGGGCCAGCTTATCTACAAAACAAAAGACCTTCACCCTCAGGACATAATAGGATTAGCCCTCTCATTCAAGATCTAAACCAGGACAAAACCATTAAGCCATAATAGGAATTGACCAACCCTCTTCATTACATTATGATCCAGGAAGATTCAACCAAGCCTGGGACTCAAAGTTACCCCGGCATGGCCCCATGGGAGTCTGTCAGCCAATCAGAATACACGCCCTTGCTAGAACAGAAAGTAATTTCAAAGCCCAACCTCTCTCACCCATGAGCTCAATTGCCCAGGACCTCAAACCATATGGTCCTGTCCATCATTAAACCATATTTCCAAATCGCCTCCATGTTTCCAGTGTCTTTCTCCCCACTTGGAACTGAACCCAGATGGACATTTCTTCCAACACTAACTTATTCCACTTGCTGATTTTTTTTTAACCAAAGAAAGAACCATGGTTCTTCAAACAGCTACTAATGCTTTTCTATAAACATCAATTTAGCCAAGTTTATATTTCATACTAGAGCAGTGATGGCTAACCTTTTTGGTGCTGAGTGCCCAAAGTGCGCGGCTGCAACCCCAAAATGCAATGTGAGTGCCCCATGCATGCGTCCCCACACCTGCGTGTGTCCCCTGTGCATGTGCCTGCCTCCCCTCACCCATTTTTGGCTTCCAGTTTGGTGCAGGCCTCTCAGACCCAAAACAGGATGTAGGGGCCCATGTGCATGTGCACGAACCCCCCAAATGCAATGTGAGTGCCCCCAGCACATGTGCCCCACCCCCCTAGGCATGCATGGTGGAGACCTGAAAACCAGCTGGCTGGTGGGAGGCGCACGCGTATGCGCAGTGGAGAAGGGCTGGGGCAACGGCTGGCGTGCCCGCAGAGAGGGCTCTGCGTGCCACCTGTTCGCCATCATGGTACTAGGGTATATATCTGTGAGACAATCGGAAAGAAAAATAAACCCTTTTAAGCCATAGCAGCCTAGTATTCTGTTACTGTTACATTTTAAAAGAAGACTTAAAATTATATTTTTGCATCCCATTTAAGAACGGGCACGACCATCAACTAGGATTCTAGACAGAAAAAAATTTTCCTGAATGAAAAATAGTAGTCCTGCTTTATACAAAAATATCCAAATTATTTTTGGCAATTAAATGCCTGTGTAGAACAGGCCTAAGCCCTTCCTTTAATTGATGATCTATATATTTTTTTGCACTGCACTGGTGATGCTAGTAAAGGATTTCCCCCCTGCAATTTAAAACTTAGATGAATATTACAATAGTCGATTTTTCTATTCAACTGCCTGAAATATCTTATTCTAGTACAAGTAGTATACAGTAATTGTTTTTATGCATCTTTCCTTTGCGTATACTCTGTGATCATAACTTAGCACAAATATATTTGTATATACTGTATGAATTTTTAACTCACTATTCTTAAAGTATATTTGTGTTACCTACATTTCTTCCTGACAACAGATGCCAACAATTTGCATTGATTGGTGCCATATATATATCATGGCAGATGGTCCAGTCATGGCATTTTAGAGAAATTCATAGCATTTTAAGATAAAAGAAATCTAGGGACATTTATATCTCCAGTACACATTTGATTCCAGTTGTTAATGCTTTATGAATCATAATACATCACTCACCAACTTAACCACTTAGCTTAACACAGCACAGACATGAATAGCAGGCACTACAACTTATTTTGTCTGTCTCCCACTTCAAATTTTCCTTTGGGTTGAGGTATCTTGAAAGATACCTTCAGAGATTACTGTAGCTGGAATCCACTATTAGTCCATTTAGAATAGCTCAAAACTGCCATCTAGCTTTGTCAATGAGATATTGCAATTTCAGAAAAGGACAGAAATAGACCATTTATAAAATAGAAATTACCTGAAATCTTTGATATATGTATTATTATTATTCCACCCTTTTAAAATATTTGGTCAACGAAAGGTACAGAACATACTTAATACTCCAGCTTCCTATTTCCCCCCACAACAATAACCTTATGAAGTGTATTTGGGATGAGAGACTGACCTAATGTCACCCAACTGGCTTTCATTCCTAAGGGAGCCTAGAACTCAGACTCCTAGTTTTTAGGCTGGTATTTTAGCCACTACATCACACTGGCACTCTATATAAGTTTGCTTAGTTTTCAGTTTTACAAGAAAACAGAAACAATTCACCTGTCTTTTTTTATGATTTTCCATGAAACTTAATCGTGGGATTTTATAATCTTGGGATTTTAAGTTGATTTCCTATTGAAATATTAAGCAGGACAGTGTTTTAAGGATTGCCTAGATGTTGCCATCTTATCCAATAATTTAGCCTTCTAAATTGTTATTAACAGTTTAATAAATCTGTTCCTGCTAATTGCCTTGAATAGCCAAATGTCTAGGGGCAGGGGTACCAAACTGGTGCCCACTGGCTGGATATGTCACAAGGAGGCCACACCCACTCCAACTCCACAAATGGGAATTCTGTCAGGAAACATCATGTGACGGCAACATGATATGGTGAGTTAGTGGGGGAGGGGAGGGAATGAAAAAATAGAAATTAAAGAATCAAGTAAGATGTGCAATGAAGTGTTGCAATGCAGCTTCACTTTTTAGGTAAAGTGCTGAGGTTCACTTTTCCATTTTATTCTCTTTCCTTATATTGGCACTCACAAACAGAAAGAAAGATAGGAAGCAATATTTCAACATATAAAGAATCTTTATTGCATGACTAAAAAAATACCTCATGACTCTTACCTTAAAAAGATAAAACTTGTGGTCCACTTGTTGTCCTAGCTTCTCTTGTAATCGTAGAATTAAATGTACAACCTGATTTTTCCGTGACTCTGTGATGAGAGGCTCTGCTTTTCTAATATCTTCTACTAAGGCTTCTACATCAGTTCTAAAGTACATTTTAAAACACAGTTTTCATCTTCTGACAAACAAACAGTTAAATAATTGTTCCTATTATCAACATCCATCATGCCAGTGTTGGTTTCTCTGGGAATGATGGAAGCTGCAGTAAATAATTTAAAAATTAAAGTAAACTGAAGAATTAAAACACTCAGATTATAATCACAAATTTGAAGTTTAGTAAGACATGCTTTTTTAACATAGAATATTTCAGCAGTTTACAAAATATAAATATAAAATTTATGGTATGAATGTATAGTTGCAATGTTTTATAGCATTCAATGAACTATTTATGAATTATGTATAGTTGCAATATTTTATAGCATTCACTTCACTATTTAGCAATCTGATCAGTGAAACATTATTTCTAAATTTAAATAAAGTAATGTGTCAGACTCCACATATGATGATATGGTGGTGATGATGAAGAATTCTATAGTGCAGTCTTAAAAACTTATCTTTAAGGGTTTTTTTTTAAATACTGTAGAAGTCTCCCTTCCTACCACCTACCATTCTTTTATGTAAAATTAAATTCGTGCTGATTTATACATCTCAGCAATTATATTAAAGCTATTACAATTTTTAAATCTTTCTTAGGATCATAGATAATTATAATATTTTATACGTATGCAGCTTAGGTAAATGAATTGCTAAATTATAACAATCATGTTTGCAATAATTGCTCTAACCTTTTAAACCTAATTGTTTGGAACACAGTCTTCTCTAACATGGTAATTGTCTGTACACTAAGAAAGGAACAAGACACATTTAGTTCAACTAAGACTTTTCTAGAAGCTTTACTGAATTAAATCCAAGATTCTCAGTGAGGTTATTGAAAACAAATAGTGCTTTATATATATTATTCTCCTACAGATTGAGTTTTAAATCTCAAAGAGAAGATGTTTCTTGCAGTGGCGGCTCCTAGTACAGGAACTCATTGACAAAGGTAGCAATTTAATTCCTTTTATGTCAATCTACCTCTAGAACAGGGCTGTCAAACTTGCGGCCCATGGGTCAGATGTATCATACAATGGCCACAACCACGCTCAGTTTAACAAAGGGTGAAAAGTCACGATACATCCTGTGACGCTGCTGTGACAACACCCCTTCTCCAGAGGAACATTTTTTTCAGAGATGTGTCTGCCTTCATAAACTGCTTTGATACCATGAAATAGTTCTGTTTGAGCAAATATCTGCTTTCATCTATCTTTAGCTAATTATTTCATTAGTGTAGGTTTTATTTCTATTCTTTTGTACATTTTCTGTATTGTATATTGTAAATCACCTTCCAAGTCATATGATAGAAAGGCAACATGCTGTGTTCATTTGTCTCGCCCCTATCCCTACCCTCATAAAAGAAAGGTAATCTTTGGTATAGCACTTCTCAGGATGTGTCATGGTATGCCAAAGGAAACAGGATTAGGCATTCATATATCTGTCTTAAATAAACAAACCTAGATTAGCATCACAAACATCATGATTAAAAGGTATCGTTTTTTTCTGTTCAGCATATCTGTGGTATTACTTAAATTGTTTAGTACCAATTTATAGTCCTAGTGTTCTAATAAAATATAATACTCACGCAGTATTGAGATCTAGTAAATCTATGGATTTGGTTTTCAGTTCCCCACTTTGAATATATTCTAAAATAATACCTTTGAAGAAGCATAACAATACAATTATGAATTTCATGTTGAGATAGTTTTTAATCATAAGCACTACAGAAACAAGTCTTTCTTTTTATTAAAAATTTACTGTTTTCAAGTAGCATTTCTACTGCTGTTTCTGTCATACTGCAGGGCCTAAACCAGGACCCAAAAACCTGCAACTAGTTGAATATATTCAATAATTGCATAAAATTAGTTTCCTCAAGGTATAATCTCCCTCCCCATTGCCACTTACATACCATTTCTGAAACATAAGCGAGAAGGATTTCGTAGATGGGTCATTATGGAGATTTATTAAAATTCCACGGTTTTGTGCACATACTATAATAAATAGGCTGGTCAGCACTTTCAATTTAGTCTTGAAACAATTTTTTGGAGCAGATATAATGCCTACCTAAAATACTGTAAACCAATCATAAGCAATTCCAAGAAAGGCATAACTGTTTTAAGGTCTTGTGGGCAAGTGCTACATCTGTACTTCTCCCTATCTGGAAGCATTTTATAAATAAATACATCTGGTGCACTACATAGTCCTACTAGCTGTATTCCTTGCAGATAATATTTAAAGTCTTAGCCTTGATTACAATCCAGCTAGTATTGCAGAAACTGTACTTTATCAGAACCAACCCACAACAAAGTTCTAAAGTTTAAATACTAGAAAAATGGAGATTTCCTTCAACATATAGCAAATATTATCTTTATGATTACGGTATTAGTGTGATTTCTGAAACTATGCTACAATACTTGCATGAAACTACATTTATGGCAAGAGCATGGCTCAGATTTGACCTTTGGACTTCCCAACATAAAATTTATATTCTGAACCAATCAGTTAATAATAGCACTGTTTGAAACATTTGTTAGTACATATGAAGTATTTAACTGGCTATAAATTAACTACCATCTAATGCATCAGAAAACTTTTTAAAATAAAATTAACAGATAAATAAATTTGTATTTTGCAGGAACCAGGCCAGCTAATCCCTAAGATTCAGTTCCTATCCATAAAGCAGAGGACAAGTTAATAAGGACAACAGAAAGGGAAGAATTTATATTTTGGAATTCTGTGCCAGAAGTAGTTAGGTTAACAGATTCTCAAGAACCTGTTTATAATTTGACAAATTGTAGTTTATTTCAGCTACTATTTCAACTAACTTTTCATATTTCTCTTTGGTGGTGGTTTCTTTTGTTGTAGTGTAAACTGCCCTAACTACTGCATAAGCAGTAATATAGCAAAGTAATAGTTTTCATTAAAATAAATAATTTATCATTTTCTCCCTGTTGTGAGTCCACGATTCCCACAAACTGATATTTAATTTCCATAGCAGGTAATATCAGAGTAAACAACTACTTTGAAATGGGCAAGAATGCTCTTTCCATTAATTATTATTTAAGATGTTGGGGGAAAGCCTATTTTAGTTTTAGGATGTTGCTGATGATTGGCTATGTCTGCAACTCCCTGCACAGCTCCCTACCTTGCTTATTTTTGCACCTAAAAAAATCCTGCTACTAAGAGTACGTCCAACGAAAACTAAATAGCAGGAGTCTACTAAGCCCCGCTGAAGTTTACTTTCAAGTCCACAACGGGCCTGGTTAACTTCAACTGCCCAATACAGTCAGGTGCAGTGAAACTTCGCCCTCCATTCGCTCTGGGTCTTTCCTCCTGCACTTCCACCATCTCCGCGCCCGTTGAATAGCCCGTCTCGCCGCTCCCCGCCTTCGCTCTCCCCGTTTGCCTCTTCCTTCCTGCCGGTCTCCCCACCGCCTCCGTTTGCCCGCACCCCAAGGCTTTGCCGCTCTCCCCGTCATCGCCGCCCTTCCCCGCCGAGTTCTCTTCCCACAGGAGTTCGCCTCCGCAACTGCCTCGCTCCCTCTCTCCCTCCCAATTCTGCCGCTGAACCTTTCCGCACCCGGCGGGTAATATCGCAGCAAGAACCGCTTCAGCTTCATCTCGTCTCCGGCCGCCGAAAACTTAGAGCCGGAGCCGTTGTCATAGAAACCAGACAAACCGACGCTCAAGTGCAGTGCGCAGGCGTAGCTGGGTACCAACCGAGAAGGAGGCGCTTTGTCTGAAGCCTCGGCCTTGTTACTATGACAGCGGGACGCGTGGCATGAAACCGTCAGTTCTCCCGCGAGGTCTTAGTAGTGAGCTTTCGGGTTTTAAGAGGCAAGTTCCGAAAGTAAGAAAAGGGGAAGTGCGATGTTTGGAAGTGAAATGTTTGGAAATGCAAACGCGGACTTAAGATGCCAAATCGAGTCTTCTCCTGCTCTTCAGTCCCGCCAGATTGCTGCTTCTTTCTCCCATCTCCGGAAATGGTGATCAAGACTGGGATAATTCCTGAAAGTAATTGAATGCTGTGTGATCTTACAAATGTTTTCTAAGTGAGCACCCGATCAAATTCACTGGGGCTTCCTCACAACTGTGTCTAGGAGTGGAACTGCCTGGCACAAACATGATTTGATTGGATGGTGTTTAATTATCCTATTTTTTTCAAATTGCAGACAACTCACAAAGCAAGTAGACATTGAAAACTTGGTGTTTCTTACATGGTATCCTTTATGCCCTTTACTCATTTTATCCTCACTCCTTTCCCATGTAGAAGTCAGATATTTAAAATAATGCCTGGCCCCCAAATCACCTACTATTCAATGTAAGTGGTTCCATTGTTCCATTGTTCCGGTAAGAACAATGGATTTTGTTCTTACCGGAACAAAAATTTATTTGGATGGGAAGAGACTTTGGATCAGGTACACTTTTCCATTGTGATAAACAGCACCCCAAATCCATGTTGGAAAAACCACAAGACATGCTGTTCCCCTTTTTTTTTCATGTCTATGTACCTTCAAATCAGTGTTAACTCATGGGAATATCTAGTCTAATCCCTGCAATGTTCTCGTCTGCTTCTCAGGTCTCAGAGAGAGGGATCAGCCCAAGATCACCCAGCTTGCTTCATACCTAAAATAGAACTAAGGCTTACCATCCCCTGGTGCCTTAGCCACTATACCAAACTGAGTCTCTTCCCTGTGTAGTATTGAGATTTAACAATATCCCCTTTGCTTGTAGACATAACATACAGTTAAAACAACTAAAAGTTCTTTATCTATGCTCCCCACTCCACAATTGCATAATTTTTTAAAACAGTCTAGGTCGATAGACATATTTTGTGGCAGCAAATTTTATAGCTAAACTGATGTTATAGAAAGAAATGTTTCCATTTGCTTATTCTAAATCTCCCATTTTCCCCCTCTTTGGATAGCCCTAGGGTTCAATTTAATAAAAGGGGGAAGAGAATCTTTCCTATGTTCCATACATTGTGTTTAACATTGACAGTTAGCTTACCCAATTATTTACTTCTCTTTGTAGTTCTCTTTAAAGGCCCCTTCAAACTCTCCTACATATTCTGAGTCCTATTCTCAGAGGACAGAAGAAAATACTAGAAAGAATAAATAGTAGCCAGATCAAAACAAATTTGTTTTAGTAATCTTTGTATAACAATTGTCTCTTGTAATTTATCTTTTCCTCTAAATTTTCCCTAGAATAACTTCACATGGTTTATTGCAGAGTCATTATACACCAGCAGTCCCCAAGCTTTCTGACATTGTGGACCAGTGGCGTCAACAGCAGTAGTGGGAGGGAAAAAGTGAGGATGGTTCCGTGTAAGCAGCAGGCAACCATTTACACAAGCATGTGTGCCTGCTATTTGTGTAAGTAGAATTACGTCCGTGAATGTGCTCACCGGTTTTGAACAGGCTGCAGCCTGGAGGTTGAGAAACCCTGGTATACACAGAGTCATTATGTGTTTGCAACAGGGAGGGAGTGAGGAAGGGTTAGATGTAGATATGTTGCTTATCTAAGCTCTGCACCATGGGGGGAGGGGGTGTTCCTATCATAATCACATCTACCTTTATCTCTTATTGCAGTTCTTCACAAACTGGAGGGGAACTCCTTCCACTCAAACATTCCAAAGGGTGGGAAATTGGTTAGGATGTAAGCAAAAGTCAAAGGAATGAAACTGACTACTGGTAATTCTCTGTTAATGATGACTTGGTCAGTGACTGTTTGAAGTTGCAACAGTGCAGAACAAGCAGTGGTTATGACTAATCCTTAAAGGTGCATGTCCCAGCACTCCCACAGAACAGTTGGCTCACACTTACAATTGTAGCATCCCATGATCAGGTAATTGTGATTTGTGACCTACCCTCTGGGCTTTCCATAAGCAAAGGAAATGGGGATACCAGCAGGAAAAGTCACAACTTGCTTGGGTAAGTCTTCCCCATCTTTACACCCCCCTCCCCCCCAACACTTCTGCAGTACCTCACTGGGTAGCTGCATACCCTTACACCCCCTCCCTGAGCCTCATTGTGCTTGTACCATGCCTCCAGACCACTTGTATACCCCCCACCCAGCAACAGTCACTTTAAGCTGTGTTTATGCCACATCTCTCCCTCCATTCACATATCCTTGTGCACTCTTCCCAAGCCTCACTGCATTTGTACTGTGCCTCCCCAGCCACCTATATATCCTCATGTACCCCAAGCCCCACTCTGCTCATGTACCACCTGCTGGCCTTTTTGTAAATCACCTGGGACTTGCAAAGTTGTAAGGACGCACTTGCTAATTGATCTACAATCCTTGCTTAATTACTGAAAAGATTGCCTCACTAAACAAGTCATATGGCACTCCTTGTATCCCAATTGCCATCCTAACTAGACTACCTGTAGTCATGACTCTTTCTAGCCAGAAAGCAGAGTTGCAGTCATGTAATTTCCCATTTAGTGACCTCTTTGCTTAGTGTCAGAGTTGCTAATCTTAATTAGGGTTATACACAGGGATGGGTTTCTCCCGGTTCGCTGGTTACCCGCTTTGTGGAAGCACTTCCGATTCAGCTGTCAAAAGCACGCTGTGCGCGATCGACAGAGAAATCTTCGTGGTATTCTGAAAATACTCTGATCCAACAG
>JANHGC010003565.1:71175-82772 GCA_027560395.1 Boaedon fuliginosus
TTCTTTCTTTCTTTCTTTCTTTCTTTCTTTCTTTCTTTCTTTCTTTCTTTCTTTCTTTCTTTCTTTTCTCTCTCTCTTTCTCTTCTTTCCTTAATTTATATTGTTTATTATTGGTTTTTAATCTTGTTTAAAGTTTAAATAAAAATTACAGACAGACCAAATATGATTCTGGCCATCTGTTCCAACTCTCCTAAATTCAGACAAGGTGACAAGTCTTTTTGGTGACAGCCTGCCCCTTTGAAATACATTTTCCCTATTTGCATTTTGGCAAGCTTTTAAGACTAATCTAATGGCTTTGTTATTATAGTTTTTATTTAATTATACTTTAGTGATGATGTTTTTAGCTTTGCTGAACAAACCCAAAGCTGGTATGACAATATGGCTCACAAATGTTGAAATAAATAATATGCATATAGTTTGATCAGGTGATTTTTCACACTTGTTTCCATATATGGGTAATCCTCATGATTACCCATATATCCTCATGCCATCGTGCACCTGGGATAGGAGTGGTTATAGGAATGTCTCCAGTTGGGGCAACCAGTGATTGGACCCTGTGACGGACTGATGGGTGCAGGGGATGGGTTTTCAGCTACGAAGGGAAAACCCGGAACTCTCAGATTCGGGTTTTCCCAGGTGTGCCAACATGACTTCTCTAAATAAATTCTTACTTGGATGAACTTTGTCTCTGAGTGCTGAATGGATATGAGGGAGGTTTCTTTGGAAAGCTGACACCTGGCTTCCCTATTGACTTTGCTTGTCAGAAGGTGGCAAAAGCTGATCACATGACCCTGGGACATTACAACCATCATAAATATGAGTCAGTTGCCACGCCGCTTAATTTCAATCATGTGAAGAGGAGAATGCTACAATGGTCGTAAGTATGAAAAACAGTCCTAAGTCACTTTTTTCAGTGCTGTTGTAACTTCAAATGGTCACTAAATAAACTGCCTGTACATTACCAGTTATATTTATGCATGCAATACAATATTTCATTGGCCCACCAACAAAATCATGGCAAATACGCGTTTCTAAGATAAACCAGAAAAATGAATTGTTTTAAAATAACCACTGCACTCTTGAAACAAAATACATTTTGCATTTACCATTAGGTTGCTGAGAGAAAGCAGCCTGAGAAAAAGCTGCCTGGGTTGGGAATGCAGGCTGCTGGAAGTTACCACTAAAGCTAGTAGGAAGACTGTATGAGGCAGTTGTCCCAAATCCTGCAGGCATACTCATGGAGGCTGTGCCAAATGTTGTTGCTGATGGAAGAAACAATAGCAGTCAATTATTTGTGTTCAACTTTTATTACTATGTCACACTAAAAAGTATTTTGACAGAATTCTTTGTGAAGCAGCCAGTCACATGGCTAGCCTTAAAACCATTAAACTTCTAGATTTTATTGACATTTAGCCAAAACTTCTCTGGAGTGCTCCTTTAATTTAATATGACATTTGCCAGTACCTTGTTGAAGGTATTTTCATTTTGGGGGAAATAGGAAGGCTATATTTTTGATATTTTTAATAGAGAATAATTAAAGAGCAGAAATAATTTCTAGAGCATCATGAAATCATGTAGTTCATTGTGAAAAAGCAATTTGACAAATAATTCCCTTATAAAAAGTTAGAACTCTGTAGAAATTCTAACAAACTGCTTCAGCTGCAAACTAAATTCTCTTTGGTTCACAGCATGGACCAAGAACCAAATTCCACTTAATCAGTCTACATCAATAAATATTCATTCTTAAAAGTGCAACTAACACTATTTTTCTTTTTCTTGAAAGGGTGAAATTAAAGAAAATTGTTCATGAATCACTTTCCGGAATTTTGAATAGAACATGTAAAGGATATTATCCAATTACTGCATGTGACACAACCTAGCAATGAACAATTTAAAATTTTGCACAGTTCTGTGATATATATTAAAAGCTTCAGGTTAAAAATTATTGAGAATTAGTCTATTGCACCATTTTTTCATATAAAAATTATGTGGTAGAGATCTGGCATAACTATCAATACATCCATCAATCAATAGTTATGGCTAGCCAAGAAAGACATGATGACCGCTTATTGTGGAATAAATAGGCAGACAAATATAAAAGACAAGGTACAGATAAGGGACCAACAAAGCTTACACAAGCCAATATTAGCAGGGAAAATAACTAACTGTACTTGCTAATATAGAAAAACCAAACACATTGTGGCAGGATACAATGGTTTGACATCATTAGTATCACTAAAGGTATTAGGAATACAAGCTTCAAAATTCATTTTAAACTTTCTACATATGTGACCATGGAGGTAAAATATAGCAACTTTAGCTCACAACTCTAAGCACACTTAATTGACAGCAAGTCCCAATGAAATTAATGACCATATTTTTTTAATACATGTGCTTAGGACTGAAGTGTTACATTTACAACAAGTAATGTGTTAACGTATATTTAAAGTCAATCACCATCCATGCCCACTCCATAATATGGAAGGAAGGTTGAAAAAGTTGTACATGCAAAGGAATTTGTAACTGCAGTAAGCTTTCACAAGCAAATAAAAAATTAGCCACCTGAAATTTATATAAAATGTGGCAACCTACCAAAGTGAGCCTGAGGAAATATATGAGAGTGAATTGCTCCTGAAAGGCCTTATGAGAAGTCACAAAGAGACCAGATATTGTCAATTTATTTATAAGCAATTTATTCAATTGATAACATGTAAACACTTTGTCAAAACGTCAAAATATTTCATGAATATTTGAAGTTATTTCCCAAAACAGTGAAATAAATTTGTTTTAACCAGCACAAGATAATTCCTTCAGTTTAGAAATGATATTAGCTTTATAACACTTAAGTGTCCCCCCAAATCAAACAATAAATGATATCAAAGTTAAATCTGTAAACAGAAATTCAAATATTAGAAGTATTCTACAAGAGTAGCACAAGTGCCTGAATTACAAACATGTTATTAAATAGATTTAACCTTCAAAAAGCAATTAAAAGCATTTAGTTAATCTATTCATATTATTTATTCATAACTGGTCAACCCAAAAAGATAAACCTAATACTCATGAGATTTCATAACTAATTTCATAGTACTTGAACATCTTTAGTACATTAACCACACCACAAAGTTATGTGTACCTGTCAAAAACAGAACAAAAATTGCAATCAAACGTAACTGTAGATATATTTTTCCTAACCTGCTGCTCCTCGGCTGGTGGCTTGGAATGGATTTGTTGATGCTGCTACTGCAGCAACAGGCGCAGCCACAAATGGATTTGTGGATGGTGTTGCTGAAAAATGAAGCACTGACACTGAGAAAAGGATATGTTTTTACAAATTTGCTAATATAAACAGCATTGCAAATCAGTTTTAAGTTACATTTTAATCAATGAGATAGTTTTATCATACTCTGCTTACATCAAGTTGGGCGCAAGACCTGAGCAACAAATCGTATTTGGAATTAACTATAGTTTTGTGTTTTATCTAAATACCTGTCTTCTGACTTTCTTTTGTATATATATATAGATAAAAATACATCTAACTCTTAGTTTAAAAGTCTCATTATTTCTAAAAATCAAAATTAGAGTTTGTTTAGTTTTCCTCAAAAAATCCAAAAGTGGCATAACATCACTACTTTTAAAATACAACCAAATACCTATTCATTCCATGCCTTACCCCAATTTCTATAAACTCATATTTAAATCTACAGCCTCCTTATTAATGAGTAAATATCCAATAAAAATTAATAAAAATATCTAATAACATTATAGGTCCTTTTCCATTTAGTTCACATTCCTCTATCACTCACTTATCAACTAAACAAGACCAAAAAAATAACCACCTCTTATTAAGTATCATAAACGAATCCATTCCCCCAGTAGACATTTCCAAAAGAAACACTATCCAATCTAGACAACCATTCAACATCACGAGATATAACTGAACATTTAATCATAACCATCTATAACTAATTTAACGTATTTTCCTCTTTTCTCTCAAATACGCTTAAATTCCATGAATAAAATTCTGACTCCTGATTTCTTCTGGTATCTTTTCTTCTTTCCCTAAAATTCTTATCATCGTTCAAGCTCATTTCTAGTTTCTATCAAGTAACTGCAATAAATCTCTTATATTTCAAATTGAATGCATAACCTCAAATTTCTTTTTCAATTTTTGAATGATCTTCCAGTTGCATTTATAAGTGCAGTGAATCCATTTTTGTTGTCTCCAGAGTGATACATTCATCATTAATAATAACTTCTGGTTCCAGTAAAGAGTTAAAAAGTTCAATAAATCAAAGTCAATAAATCAAATATTTCCTTTAAAGTACCCATTTTGTATTCTGGTAATCAACCTTCAAGGTTTTGTTTTACAATTGACATGTAAACAAGTCAGCTTTCCCACACAAGAGGTTCTTTTTATTTAGTCTTTCAAAAAAGGAAATTCTTTGTTAATAAATCCAACCAATCAATAGCAAGGTAGAGAGAAAAAAACCCCAATGCCGTTCAGAAGCTTCAGACTGTAATCCCATAATGCAGATTTGCTAAAGAGGAAAATTTTCAATTTTCATAGAAACACAGAAAACTGATGGCACAAAAAGATCCTGTGGACCATCAAGTCTGTCCTTTGAGTTTTTAGAAACATCACTTATATACTCCTCCATAGTGCTTTACAGCACTCTCTGGGTGGTTTAGAATCCCAGCATATTGCCCCCCAGCAATCTGGGTACTCGTTTTACTAACTTCAGAGTGATGGAAGATGGAAGGCTGAGTCAACCTTGAGCCAGTGAAGATCAAACTCCAGGCTATGGGCAGTTACTTGCAATACTGCATTCTTACCACTGTGCCACCACAGTGTAGTGGTTTTTGATTATTTTTCTTTTCTTTTTAATTTATTTATTATTTATTATTTTTTTATTTTTGTCAGGTGATAAAACATGTGTTTATCCCAAGCATGTTTAAACTCACTGATAATTGACTCACTACCTTTGCTGCAAGTTGGTTACAAGCTCCCACTGTCTCTGCAAAGTAATACATTATAACATTACTTCCGAACTTACCTCCTGCCTATTTGAGGTTATCTGCCCTTGTTCTTGATTTCTGCTTAATAAAGAAAATACTGCCTTCTAGTACCTAATTCACATCCTTAATATACTTAAAGGTTTTAATCATGTTCCTCCTTTCCCTTCTGTCCTCCAGAGTGTACATATTCAATTTCTCTAATCTCTCTAATGTTTTATCTTTCAGACCTTGCATTATTTTTGTTGCCACTGGATTTTGTTGTCTCTGGATTTACTCAATGTTAACAATATCTTTTTTAAAGAGGGGTACTCAGAACTGGATACACGACTCTAAATGGGGTCTGACTAAAGTTCTATATAGGAGGATTTGGATCTCTTTTTTCCTGTGGGTGATCCCTTTAGTGATGCATCCCAGAATTTCTCTGCCTTCACAACTAACTGGCCACACTGTTTACTTATTTTGCAGTCATCTGCTATGAACACACCTAAGTCCTTTTCTTCTGTTGTTCTGTCTTCAGTCTTTCAAAAATAAAAATAATTCTTTCTGTTTGAATATTTTAAATCTTTAAATCTTTAATTGCCAACTTTTTGCAAGTCCAGAAAGTATAAATTTCCAATGTTTCTATCTAAATGAGGTTCCAGAAATAGAGTCAACAAAATGAAATATTAAATCTGTGCCAAAAATTAAGTTTTTCTGTAACTGCAAAGATGAATAAACCCCAAAAATGATTTAGAAATTAGATTGGTTCTAGTGTCCATAAATTCAGCTTCACTGCAGTGTGAACTTGATGGAGATTCCACCTCCTATTACTCAACTCACAAGTCAATCAAATAAACCTATTTTCACAATTTGCTCTCAAGAAGTGACAGTCTAGAAGACAAATGGGCCAACTTCTGGTTTCCTCCTTCAATCTGGAAGAAAAAAGAAGGTCCTCCTCCTGTGCAGTTAGTAAAGCCATCTATGACCTTGTCTGTGTTGGAAACAATAAATTGTCATTTTTCCACCAGAAGTCTCTCCATTTTGTTTCTTATATAAACCACACTGGCTTAGATCATGAACAGATACAAGCTATCTCAGAGGTAGTCTTAGTTTAAATGCATTTATTATACCGATTGGTGGATGCAAGCTAAAATATAATCATGCAAAATATCAGATATTGTTTAGAGAGACTATTTAGTAATATATTGTAATACCTCCAAACTGAGCAGGAACACTGGATGATGCAGACTGTGTCTGTGTATTAGCAGCAACTGGAACTGTTCCAAAAGCATTACTAGAAATAATTCATATTCATCAGTTGTACAACATTTGTACATTTACAGCTAATCACTGTACATGGAAATATAAAATTCATCTTAAAACTTTAGAGACAATCTGGTTTGATTTGTAATCATTTTCAAAATGATGTTGAATAGAAAATAAACTGGTACAAAATTAAATTCAGAACAAAAGTTATATTTTATTTGACAGGAATGTCACTAAAGATGGCATGTATTTTCCAAAGATTAAAGATTAAAAGAGGATTATAAATTTAGCATTCATACATTAGAAATGTTAATAATTAATCTTGAAAGTATAGTTTTTATGTTTGTTCCAGCAAAATAACTTGGCAGTATTTTTGGCAAGCTTTTGAGCTACTACAGGTAGTCCTTGACTTATGGCTGTTTGATCAGCATCCATTCGAAATTACAATGGAATTCAATAAAGGGACTTATGGCCTTTACCCAAACTTATGGCTGCTGCAGTACCCCTGTAAAAACATGAACAAAATGAGGGTGCTTGGCAATCTGCCTACCCTTACAATCATCTGCAGACCCAACAGCGGTCCCATCCACCTATGTTCCTTTCCATCCCACCAGCCATCCCACCCCTTGGGCCTATTTCCCCAGCCAATTTGGTCCCAATACACCTTTGGACCTCCTCTCTGCTGTTACGCTTCACTTACCTTTTCTGAAGATCACATTTGAGAAGGAGAATAGGCTGATCTGCCATACTCTTCCTGTAGTATACAGAGGCATGTGATGCCATACCAGAAGTGGGCACTATTTTGAGAGCAGCCACAATTCTTAGATCATAGGAGAGAAAGCTAAGCGCAAGTGCCTCAGGAGTACTTAGGAGGCCTAAGGCAGACTATATGGGGGTTGAAGAGGTGCTGGGTTGACATGCTACAGTGCCATCCCCCAAGGCCTCACCCAACCTGTGCTGCACTTAATGACCGCAATGGGGAGAGCATGGATTGTGATTGGTAAGCAAAATGAACATATGGGTACCTTGCTTAATGATCAATTTTACTTGTAAGTTGTGGACTACCTGTATTTTTGTAGGCAACAGTATATTTTTCATTTCAGGATAAGATATGGGGACAATATAATACTTGAGATGGAGATGAGCTATGGTTCTCTTCTAATATGGTTTGTTCTTGTTGGGTCTCATGGAAATCAGAATTAAAAAATAACTGGTTTTCAAAAAACCTTGCACATTAAAATGATGCCATTTCATGTTTGTTTGTTTAAACACAAATGATTTACATTAAACTTTTATCATGAAAAAGTACCTGCTAACATTACTGGTGGAAGTATATGCATTACTAGTGGTTGCCGTGGAGCTGAACACACTGTCCAATTCTGCTAGAGCTGCATACTTGTCTGAAGATGTACTTGTTTGACTTGGAGCTGACACAGCAGGTACTGTACTGGCAGTAAAGCCATTTCCTTGCTCATTACCACCTGAGGAAAAAAGTACAACATTAAACATTCACACAATATTTCACAATGCCAATTCTCTAGAAGTATTACAAAATAAGCATTAAAAAAACAACAACCACAAAGTCATATTTCCAATAAAAATTTTTGGGAACAAATAGTTTTCAACTATTTTATATACTCAGCCACTTATTCATCTTTTTTGAGAAGGAAAAAAAGCTGTACAAGAGTTCCCACTCAAGAAAATTCTAAATTAATGCCACATAACTACAGACAGCATATACTTATGATTAAATATATAAGAGACAATCTTGTAGGTTCTGCACACATTTTATATCTTTCATGTAGGTAACTACCAGTAGCTTTAATTCTCAATGATGTAGTTAAACTGAAGTTATAAAACATAGCTATAATTTCTATAATCCAGGAACAGATGAATTTTGTCCATGTAACTGTGTGAAGAAATGGCCTGAGCCAAAAAAATAGCTGCTACCGTGTTTCCCAGAAAATAAGACCCTGTCTTATATTTTTTTTGCCACCCAAAAAGGCATCCAGTCTTATTTTCGGGGGATGTCATCCACTGACTAACCTATGAGTTAGGGGCATATATATGTTGGGTGAACGTGTAAAAATCAAGCTAGGTCTTACTTTCAGGGGAGGTCGTATTTTCAGGGAAACAGAGTATTTAGCAAAATTGGAAGGAGAAACATTTGAGGGAGGAATACTGTCACTTGCCTCAGTAGGAGCCACAATTTCAATAAAAAGCCATGGTGACGCAGTGGTTAGAATGCAGTACTACAGGCTACTTCTGCTGACTGCCAGCTGCCAGCAGTTTGGCAACCTGATTCTCATCAGCTCAAAGTTGACTCAGCCTTCCATCCTTCCGACGCCAGTAAAATGAAGATTGTTGGGAGCAATATGCAGTCTATAAACTGCTTAGAGAGGACTGTAAAGCAGTATATAAGTCTAAGTGCTATTGCTAAAGCTATACTCATCATGAGCAAAGGCAAGCCAAAAATCAATATTTAATTTCATAATTTTAATATTTTTGAAAAATGTTCTCTATTGAGCATACTGTGCATATGAAAGCAATGAGTTTTAGAGCAACAATTTTTTTTAAGTGGCCAGACCTTGTCCATCCTCTGCCACTGTAGATATGGGTGGCAGTTCTGCTGGCCAAGGAACCCACTCCTGACCCTTAGTCTGCATAGAAACTCACCTGCCCATCCATTCTTAATTCGTTGTGCAGGTAGTTCTCGATGTACAACTGTAATTGAGTCCAAAATTTCTGTTGTTAAATGAGATGTTTGTTAAGTGAGTTTTGCCCCATTTTGCAACCTTTCTTAACAGAGTTGTTAAGTGAATCATTGCAGCTGATAAGTTAGTAACACGGTTAAGTGAATCTGGCTATCCCATTGATTTTGCTTGTCAAAAGGCTGCAAACAGTGAGCACATGACCTTGGGACACAGCAACAGTCATAAATATGAACTGGTTGCCAAGCACCTGAATTTTGATCACATGATTATGGGGATGCTGCAATGGTTGTGACTGTGGAAAGTGGTCATGTCACTTTTTTCAATGCCGTTGTAATTTTGAATGGTCACTAAATGAACTGTTGTAAGCCAAGGACTATCTGTATAGAGAATGCATATTTTATTGAAAATTAGCTAATTTACTTTAATATATGCTGCATTATAGTACTTTTGCATAGATTGGATCCTGCCAATTTACACATCTATGTGCATGTGGCTCAAATCTCAGCTTTTTAAAACAATGGAATCTCTGAAATATTTTTTCTCCAGTTGTTCCAAATGAAAGCTATATTTCTTATTTCTCCTTATTTTAGAATAAGCTACATTGGATTCAGTGAGGGCTTTTTTTCTGTAAGTAGCTTTCTGGATGGAGGATCCAGACAGACTCTACCAACCTGTGCCAAAACAGCAAGTTGTCTATTACTTCTGTCTATTACAAATTTATCTCTATATCTCTTTCATAATTAGATAACAGACCCACTCAAATAGAGTGTATGAATATGTGTAGAAGAGAGATATGTGGTCTCTCTTCCTCCAGGAGGTCAAGGTGAATCAATCTGGATGTCTCTTATCCCTGTAAAGTTGTCAAACTAATTCTAGGGCAGGCTAGTGAAGGCACCTCTGGCATCTAATTAATGCCAACAATAAATCACAAAGTTCTGGCAGTGTTCACTGTAGGCAGTAAAAAAAATAATTTAATATAGAAAACTTACATATTTCAAGAGTCAGTATAAAAATGTAGCACCAGAATATCCTAGAGGACTTTCTGCAAAGTCAGTTTGGTATAGCGGTTAAGGCATCGCACTAGAAACCAGGAGACAATGAGTTCTAGTCCCACTTTAGGTACAAACCCAGCTGCATAATCCTGGGGCAGTCACTTTCTCTCAGTCTTTGAAAGGAGGCAACAGGAATCCACTTCTGAAAATCTTTGCCAAGAAAACTGCAGAGACTTGCCCAGGCAGTCTCTGAGAATTGAACAGGATTTAATGGAAGAAAAAAAAACCAGCTGATTGTGCCATCTTCAGGGCACAACTGGCACATGCCTATTAATAAAAGGAATTAGGATTGTAAAACTGGCTGTATGTCAGTAGGAAAACATTCTTTCCTTCAAAATTAATAAGTTGTATCTGTACCTTGGCATGAATCTTTGGTCTTGTCTTTCTTTTTTAAAAATCTTTGAATAGAATATCATTATGCTAACATGAAAGAAAAGCAAAACAAAATAAACTATTGAGCTAGAAAACAGAGACTTAGCTACAACTGAATTCATTAGCAGGGTAAGCAGGAAGCAAAATCTATAGGTTGTTTGCCTCTAAGCCAGGCACTATATGAGATTATCATTTTTCCTTCCAATTATGATAACCTTATTTAAATAGTCCCCTAAACCAGCTTATCTATGTCACTGACTAAATTGCGTTATGCTCAGCTAGGATTCTCCAGATGTATTCTGGCTTCCATGCTGGGTGGGGATACCAAGAGCTGTGTAACCTCAACATATCCGGAAGTTGCCAAGGGTGGAAGATAAGACAGCAATAGAGATATAGAAAACAATTCCCCAAGTCCTTGCGCTTGGAGAAGGGTGCTAATCACCAATCTTGAAGAAAACCCAAGCCTTCCAGAAGTACCTGTGGTATTTATAAATACTTCAAGAAGATAAGCAAGCATCCAAGAAGATAAGCTTCAATATTGAGTCATAGGAAGAAACAAATAACTGCAAAAATGGGGATTGGAATAGATAAAGATATGGGTGACCCAAATTCTGAAGAGGAGTTCTTGCTTTCAGGAACTCTCTGGCGCTACATGTCAAAATTTCAGGCCTGCAGAAAAATGCTTTTCTACTGTTCTGCTCTCAATTTTATTACTGAAGGGGAGGCAGAGAAAACATAGCATTTGGTTGGGTCAATAATCTTAACAAAATTACCACAGAGAACAGTTTGGCCTTGAGCAGTTAAATCTTCCAACTGAGTAAGGTTTGTATTTCCTTCATCAATCAGTAGAGGGTGCTTTTTGCTCTTATATGGAGTATAAGATAAAATGAACATGGGGATTAGGCACCTAGACATAATAGAATCAATTTTTCAGTAACAAATGTTCTTATCAAGGCATCTTGAAAAAATGTACCAGATAAAAAGATCGAAGTCCAAAGATGATAGATAAATAGATAGATGATAACTGGGTGAAATAGAGCTAGGGCTAGAGCTTGCGGGGGGAGGGGGGAGAGAGAGAGAGAGAGAGAGAGAGAGAGAAGAGAAGAGAAGGGAAGGGAAGGGAAGGGAAGGGAAGGGAAGGGACGGGAAGGGAAGGAAAGGAAGGAAGGAAGGAAAGAAAGAAAGAAAGAAAGAA
>JANHGC010003565.1:108649-120642 GCA_027560395.1 Boaedon fuliginosus
ATGCTCCCCCCCCCCCGAGTTTTCAAATAGTAATCTTTAAAAGCTAAACAGGATTAGACTGGGAAAAGGCAAAGGCCAACCTTTTACAGTATATATTTTTGCCAAAGAAACATGCATGTTTACATTTAAGTAATTAGAATGAATTTCTGCTTCCCTTCTTCACCTACCACACACACAGCCGGGCTACCGAATATATATATATGATACAAGAGGCATTCAGACTGAACTATAGAAGCATGTATTGATGCCAAATTTAAAACAAAGACGTTGTAAGATTAAAACCTAAACACGTTATAGTCATTTTTGTGCCCTCTTCCCAAAACGCTTGGCAAACATAGGGTTTTATGTCCTGAAAGTAGCTACTCCACATGGAATGCATTTTTATCTCTTACAAGCAGTGTTGGCAGGCCGATTCTAATTTTGCAATCCAAGTCAATACCATAGGCATAGACCAAATGAGGGAACGGTATACATAATTGGGGAGCACTGAACTGAGAAGATTTGAGAAATTCAAAACGGTTTTTCAACAGAGTAAGGAGTTTACTGCCTCTTCTATGTCTGTTGTGAAATTTTTAATTTAATTTCCAGACTGGTGTATCCAAACTAGCAGTAGACATTGTGGTAGCCCTTTATCGCAACTCATCTAACCCAGCAAATATAGCCAAGAGACACAGATTACAGGACAGTGTTTATGGTTCAAAAGATATTTTGAAAATCTTATTTCTTATACTTAACCCTTAATTTAAAAATAAATAAATAAAATTGCTAGGGTATATCACCTATGGCAAAAATAATGAAAAAAGGGGGTAGTTTTAATTCATGTGTAAGAATCCTAACAATTCTACAAAAAATGGTAACAGATACAATACTTTGGCAGACACTACAAAGGTATTTTAATAAAATATCAGGAAACATTTAACTGAGGCATTAATTTTATCTAATCTTTAATTATAGAAATTATTTAGGAACCAGATTTTGTTTTTCACAGTTCACAAATGCTTTTCATGTCAACATTTTATTATTTTACATCACTTTCCAAGAAGATATCAGTAGAAGTTTTAAAATAAAACACACGGTGAATATTAGTGTAGGACAATAATGTATGTGCAAATGGCTGGACTCAATGTGTAAGAACAAACAAGAAAATAACCACTTAAATAGAAACAGTGATTTGAGATGCTGTGTAAAACTAAAGAAATAAAAGATGTCTTAGCTCAAAATAGAAACTTAAGTAGTTCCAATTGCAAGTTTCCACATATCTAAAGAACAAAGAATACAATTCAGTGCAGTGAATAAGAAATTACAATCTCTTTACTTTTATGAATTACATTACTGTTGGTACTTGTTCCATAATCTTTGAATCACTCAAACAGACTTGCTTACAATTTTATTGTTTAAGGGAAAAAAGCTAAATTAAAGCTAAACAACATTTTATACATATCTCTGGATAATCTGCTGACATTCTAGCAAATAATGTTTTTAGTCAATATGTACACTTGCCAGAATAAGAGATATAGATAAATTAGGATGCCATTTCCTTTGGCAAACCACTGCAAAAAAATTTTTGGCTAAATGAAACAAGTGCAAATAGTTAACAATAAAGGTGCTGTATTTAATAATACAAAAACAATGAAAAACCTACTGCAAGTTATGCCATTTTGTAGACTATTTGAAAAATCCACGTTTGTCTTTCTAAACAAAGAGAAGTGTCATAGATACCTTTACAGGGTGAAGACATTTCCGTTTGCAAAATAATACAGTTCAAATGTACATTATCATGCAAAAAAAAAAAAGTTAACAGAATGTTACAACAATTTGAAAAAAAATGTCCAAAGCATCCTTTTAACACTGTAATATGTTACAGTTTTTTTTACAGTGGCAGACGTTTCCAGTGCATGGGTCCAGACACCATACAAGAGACAGGAACAAAGGGCTTTGTAATTTTTTTGTATTTCCCACTGTCAGATCTTTTTAAATGTAGTAGCTATTTTTAGCGCCGAAACCAAAGCCAACTATTTAGTAGCCAAAAAGCTACAGTGATTGAATACATGATCATCTCCCTTTTAGCTCGCTCTTTATTTTCTTCTTCCAGAAGTTGTAGGCGGCGATTAAGTTTTATTATCTAAAAAAGAAAAATACATATTAATATTTTCCACAATTGAATGATCAAGCAGAGTCTGTCAATATAGGACTTCAATCGTGGAAGCCTACTGCTTTAACCAATAGAATACTGTTCTCAGTATTCCTGCCCTTAGAGTCTTTGTAATTTGGGCTACATTTTCTTTCATATTCCATATGTATATTAACAAATTCATATTTTATCTCCTATATTTCACTACTTTTATCACAATATTTTTAGTGGTCATTAAATGAATCATCACAGACATTAAGTGAATCCACAATCAGAGCAAACACTATGTTCATAAGAGGAAATCCATCCTTTCAAACGGGGGTTTTGCCAGAAAGTGGCAAAAAACATCACTAATCATAATGTCACCATGGTATAATGCAACTGATTGTAAAAATGAGCTGGTTGCTGAAAACCTGAAATGAGGTTACATGACCATGGAGGGATGGCAATACATTTTACAATAGGCAGAAGTGCATTCATTATAGGTACACAGCACCCATTCTGGGCCTGTCATTTTTGACTGCTCATTAGTTGAGGATTATCTGTAATTGTTGCAATTTTGAATATTTTTTTTAGGCTTTTAATTTTAAATATTTGTGAAAGCTTTCTGGTCTTGCAGTTCAACTCCTTTTCTAGATTTATTCATCTGAAAACACTTTGCAACAAACAATACAAAAAACTTTACACTATATGAAGAATGACACAACATAAAACGCATGAATGAAACTAAGCTTGAGGCCCTAATGGGGAGCATCACGCTAGAGGTGATTGATGAGTTAAGGGACAATTCTACCAACCCCTCCATCCCCATCTTTTAACTATAATTTTATCCTGATTAGGATTTCCATTTTTATTAAGAATTATTTATTTGTTAGATTTTAATGTCTTAATGCTGCAAGCTGTCCAGAGTTGTTTAGTTACGAGACAGTGGCAAATACATTCAAATAAATAAATAAATAAATAAATAAATAAATAAATAAATAAATAAATAAATAAATCTTGTATTAAGATTTACTTGCATTAAAATAAGCACTGAATTTGTTCAGCAGTTTGAAACAAAGCAGCAGAATATATATTCTCAACAGAGTCTCCTTTTCAAATCTTTCTACTCATATTTGTGCTGGAACATGCCTATATTTTATTAATATAGAAACTGAGATTGCTGAAAAAACATCTTTGTATAAGAGTTGATAAATTATATTTACAATACCAAATACGAATACACTTCTTAATGTTAATGATAATGCAATTCTGGTACCTTAAACCTTACATGTACTATATGAATTAACAATATTGTGTAAGGATCACAGCTATAATAGCTGAAGAATTTTAGATACCTGTCGTCTTAAAGAAGCAGCATCCACAACTGTCATATCTTCTGATGCTCCCTCTAATGATGTGTCTATATTTGAAAGAGTGTATCTGTATGACAGAAAAAAATACAAATATTCTTCAATGGCACAAAGAGAATTACAGGTGAAATATCATTGCACATTTTATCACCTTCTGAAAAACTAACCTGAAAACATTAGACAACACAGAGTGTTAATTTGTTAACTGATGAGCAGTGTATAAAATCTAAGTGCTATTGCTATCTATGTTGTAAGCCGCCCAGAGTCCTTCGGAAGTTGGGCGGCATAAAAATGTAATAAATAAATAAATAAATACATTTCAATGCAGCCTGGAGAAATGCAACTACTGTATAGCAAAAAAAAAAAAAAAGATAGTTCTGTGAAGTGAGAAATACCTGAAGCTGTTTGAATTCTAGGTAAAATATAGTATTTAATTCTAGGGTAAAATAATGAGAAGAATTTCAAGAAATAAATACTAAAGGTATGCCTTTGAGGGTTAGTTATTGGTAATAGCCAATCGACATTAAACACAGAGGTTACAATATACAAACCCCTTAACACTAAATTATGGTTTGTTTTAAACAATATTTGTTTGTGTTGCCAGCTATTATGATTTGTAAGTCATGATTTATAATATAATATGTGAGCAAAGACACTAAAGCGTGTTAAGAAAACTAGTTAAAAAAGAATGTATTAATCTTATGTGAAGAGTGATAGAACTAGGTTTGTGATACGCATACATATTCCATGTTGACAGTATGAGGATGAAACAGCAATGAAGATGCACTTCAATTATGAAGTGACAGGTAATCATAAATTTTTAGAAGCCAAATTTAGGTAGCCAGACAATGTTTTAAAACCATTGTTTCAGCAAAATGTTACCAATTACATACACAAGCTCAGCATAAAGTAAAAGTATTGATAAGACCTTCATCAATATATGTATTAGATGTATAGGAGAGGAGGTTAAATTAATAAAATAGTAGAAAATAAATTTGGGCAAGCCAAGCCAATACAAAAGGGACAGAGATAATAAAGACATCTTGATCTGAAGGGGAAAAAAAGATTATGAAAAAGAATTTCAATTCTTTTTGAAGCAAGTGAAGTATCCTAAACCTTGAATAAATAATGCTACAGTTACTGCATATCTATCATAGATCACTGGAATTATAAAAAACAAAGAGGAAGAATCCTAAGTGCAAACCAAGATCGGTCACACTGGAAACTTAAGTTTTAAAATTTAAATAAGTGAGAAAGTCATCCAACAAATCTGATATTGCTACACTAGTGTTCAAGGGAAGAACAATAAAAATAAGGACTGAGAAAAAAATATTTGAAAAGGAAATTTAGGGAACCAAGCCTAATCAAGTCCTGTTATAAGCATTCATAACAGGACAGTCTAAAAAACTGCATTGAGAAAACTAATTCAGAAACACCTTTGACAGTTTGCAGAAAAGCTACCGGTAACTAAATGCAATTTTACCTGGCTTCATCATGATGGCGGCTAGAGGAACTGACAGCTGCTGACCCACCACGTAACACTGGCCTAAGGCAAGATTTGTAGATATGAAGGAAATAGAAAACATGGAGAGAAAAAATAGAACAACAAAAAAAAAGCCCTGAAGTCAGTTTATTTCTATTATACTTGACATACAGTACTGCAATTACAAATCCTATTTATATTTAGAAAATATTCCATTTTATAATGGAATATTATATGCCATGATGTACAAATGATTTTCCCAGATTATGATTAGCTTAATTTAATTATGACAAATGTTTGTCCCACTGATTTCAATGGCCTACTCTACGTAAATTTTATCGAAATAATTTCATTTTTACTCATCCTCAGCAAAGTCTGGGCAAACAGCCAAGTCATCAACCCCATCTGAAATGCCAGCAAGTGGGGACCATCAGTATCTCAAAGGGACTTTATTCCAGAAGGCAGGCAATACCTCATCGAACGCAGTCTTCTGGAGTCCCAACAGATGGCAATGTTTAACTGAAGGAACCAAAAGCATACCAACCCTGAAAAATGTTCCCTCATCTATATCTTTTTATAATTGTAATAAAATCACTTATATATTACTGGTATTCATGCATGAAATCCTATTTTGCTTTTGATTCACATATATAATTTCTAAAATTTCCTGAAACTTTTGAGAAAGCTAAAGTTTTAATACAGGCAAACAATAAATGCACACGCTCATATTTTCACTCATAGCGAGAATAATTTTTAAAAATATTATTTCAATTTTTTCCATAAAAATCTAAGATATAACATAGTCATTTTCCAAGAAATCTTACTTCTTCGAGTAACAAAAATAATGGCCAATACAAATTGCCAAATACATCAACCGCTAAGACATCATGGGACATTTTGCTGAGACTTAGAGCAAACACTTAATTTAATCTTTTTAGTCTGACAAGAAACTATTTTCCCCCAAATCAATAGCTAAGAACTGAGCTAACATATGCTTTAAATAATGTATCACAGAATTCTGTTGAAAAGGCAATAAACACAAGAACATTCATGTTTACAAGTAATTGGATGCAATTTAAACTAGCACTCTAAAAAGCATATCTACCATTTAATAAAAACTGAAAAGTAAGGATCCCAAGAAATGGCCCTGTCCACAAAGTCCATTTTGGCAACAATACAGAAGCTATTTGCCTTGCCACTGATTTATTCCAATCTAGCCTAGAGGTTTGATAATTCCTAATTGTTTTGCCATCCAAGAAGTAGGGCTGTGCAAATCTCTGAAGGGTTATATTGTTCAAGGTTTGGGCAAACAGCCCTTTCAGGTTATTTTACAAAGCAACGTGTGTCCTTCAGTCCTAAGAGCAAAGCAACCATGATGTTCTGCTTCACAATGCTCCGGCTTTTTTCTGCAGAGCTTACACTGTGAAGACGTCTGGGAAGATCTTTTAGTGAGCACCGCCAAAGACAGAACTAGCCAGATTTTCTGTGAGTCTGTGGAACTTCCACTGAATCTACCCAATCTAAAGACATCTTGATATACCACTAAGATTTTCAAGGTTAGACAGCTTCAGTGCACACTGAATCCTGTAACATATATCAAATCCACTTATAGCTAGAAACATTTTGGCCTGCATTGGGAAAGAAGACTACAGAGGTTTTTCCAGAAGCACTGGCCTGATTTGTGGCAATGTAAATTGCTTCACTGAGTTAAAGAGAATTACAATAAGTTGTTTCTACTACATGAATGTCAGTTCAAGCATAGGCTTACCAAGTACAGACCAGGTCTAACCCTGCATTGCTTTTCAAGATAATCTGAGATAATCTTACATTGGCTAGATGTCACATGACTGAGAAAATGAACATGAGTGTATTGTGGATATGTCAAATAGCCACCAAGCTCTAGTTATTGAAAATATGGAATTATTGAAATATGGAATTAAGCTTTTATGAAGAGCAGAAAACTTCATTAACTAGCCTTGTATAAATCATCCTATAAAAATCACAGAATGTATTTTGCTTGCATGCTGTGACTTGCACTGCTAAAGAGTTGTTTGGCACCCTCTGAAGAACTGTGCTGAAGATGACAAAAAAGGATGAAGATTACCAAGGGACCATACAGTAATAAACCAGAGGGTATGGTTGAAGTTCCAGGAGAGAACCGAAGGTGAAAATTAAAAGTGCACGTGCCAAAGGGAAGCAAGCAGATAACTAGCTGCTGCCATTTCAGAACCAAGACAGAGGAAAGCAAAAAACTGTCATTGATCTCACTAAGCCTTCTTTAACTGTCAAATTAGGATATAGGATGAAGATTAGGGCATACATCTGTTAAACATGTATTGTATTCTGCACAACACAAACGCTTAACAGTTGCTGTAAGATTAAAAGTTGAAGTCCATTTTTTAAAAAAAGTTAACACACTAACTACCATGTCTGTCAATTATACTTGCAAAGCTTAGCTGGATCTGAAACAACACTGAATGTATGTTATCAGGAACTTGAATAGACAGAGGGCAAAACCCTGCTTCATTTTCAAGGTTTGCATGAATGCTTTCTATTCCCAGGTCTTTCTGCATGAGTGCAGACACATTCCACATGTTGAAAAACCATTTTTTAAAGTGCTTTGAACTCCCATATTGTTCATGAAAGTGTATTTTCTATGGTAACTAGCAAGTCTTTGAAGAGTAAATCTGAAGGATTTCCAGTGTTTTGTACCCTGAAGATGTGGCGGCTGCTCCTAACCTTAGTTTTACATGAAAAGAAAGGTTAGGTCTACAATGATGACATTTGAAGAGCAACATAAATCAATGCAACACTTACTGCTTCTACAAATTGATAAGATTAAAAATATACATTTGACAAAAAGAAAAAGGTAAAAGGAAGGCAGCTAAACACAAATGTGCAAATGGAGGAATAAATGAAATGGTCAATCTGAAGTTGTTCCCCAGCATATATCTGACACATTTTAACATGAGATGCTAAGAACTGGATAAAGAAGAACCTGCGTGCAGCAGCTACAGGTTATATCTAAGATATGGCCCCATTTGCTTTTAGAATATTGATTTGATAATACAGTTATCAACTAATTACTAACAAAACATCAAGTACTACTACATCAAGTATCAACATTCAAAAATACCTTCAGTTTAAACATAAATTTTAATATTCTTTACATCAAATGCAGTAAATCTTCAAAAAAGAGAAGCATCTTTAATTTCTAGCTTCCTCTTATATAAAAGCCAGAAATACTTCAGCTCAAATTTAGTCTTAGCTACCTCCAGACAATAAGACTTTAAGTCATATTTGCCCTATTGTATCATACTCACAAAAGTCTTATTATCGGTTTTTCTATAACCCTAATATTTAATGAGACCTTTTAGACATATTTGACTATACTGTATTTCTATGACCAACAAACAGACTATGTTCTCTGAGCAACTTGTATTAAACTTTAAAAGAATTGTGTCATACTTTTACAATGAAAAGTATATCTAGAGCCAAATGTATATTAAAAGATTTGTAATGAAATATACATTATAAAACAGTTGCCCAAGCTAGATATATAAATTGCAGACAAACAACATGACAGGAAGAATTTATCTCTTTTAAATTATCCACCAATACAGTAGTTCACTATGAAATTTTCTGACATAGCAGTAATATACAGATTATAGATGTCTTAAATATAAGGCAGATACACTGAATTTTTTTTCAAGATAGCAAGAATTGTATCATGTTCATAGTGGAGTCCTAGATGTTCCCTTAAGATCGAGTTCGTCAAAGAGAGTTTTTGAGAAAAGAAATGTTAGAAAAAGAATTTATCCTATGATTGACTTATTAGCCACGATAAATAATCAACATTTTAATTGACAATAGAACATACTGTAGTTATGCAAAGCATGGATGGGATATGCAGGAATCAGAAAATATTTTAAAAGAAAAATAAAGCAGAACAAAAACAAAGTTTTAAAAACTACTATTAAATAAAATAATATGCTTAAATAAAACAATATGCTTAAAACAGCAAAAAAACAATTCTATAAATAAAAATACTGTAAAAGAATCAGCAACTGTAGCCATGCAAGTAATACCATATATTTTCCAAATTTCACATTCCTGCATGCAAATTTTAGAAGTTTAATTTTACCCTAAAGATGGGTTTAAAAGAAAATATGACACTTGATTTTTAAAATTTTATTTGAGATAAACTAGAAAGACAAACTATTTAGATTTTTGATTATTTCTCAAGGCCTTATTATTACTTGGTTGAATGTCTAATTGATTTATAGAATTGAAAAACATTATGATTCTCAAAATCTTGAGAAAATATTTTAAGATTCATAATCTGGGAGAACTGAATATACCTACCTCTGTAAAACTTAAGCAATTACTGTAGCTAAGTTTTACATCTGCAAGATACTTAGGTTTCAATGTAGAATGTAGGGTGTGAGTATTTAAATAAAACCACAAAAACTGTTAGTGTAAAGAAAGTGAACTGCTTTGATACATGGCACAATAAGTTCTAAAACAGAGTAATCATTAAATAAATATGTTTGAATAGAAGTGTTAACATGTTATTCTATTGCTCTGGAGAATCATTATAGTTCTCGGAGCCTAGATGGCGCAGTGGTTAAATGCAGCACTGCAGACTCTGCTGACTTGTTCAGCAGGTTGTCAGATTGAATCCCAGGCTCAAGGTTGACTCAGCCTTCCATCCTTTCTAAGGTTAGTGAAATGGGGACCCAGACTGCTGTGGGCAATAAACTGACTCTGTAACTGCTTGGGGAGTGTTGTAAAGCTCTGATAAACAGTATATAAAATCTGAGTGCCATTGCTATCTATGTTGTAAGCCGCCCAGAGTCCTTCGGGAGTTGGGCAGCATAAAAATGTAATTAATTAATTAAATAAATAAATAAATCTCATCTGAAATGAAAAAATCAGTGACTAAATCCTATGTTGATTCCAATGTGATCTTAAAAAATAACCATAAGGACAAAAGTTGCTAAATAAAAGCTCTGCTGACCTAATAGAATGCAACAAAATACCTGATCCTTTGCTCTGGACTCATAAGAGAAGCCCAAACATTACTGGATTCAAAAACAGATGCAGCCTGCAGAAAAACAGTTCTTTTGGTATGAAAAAATTTAATTAATTATTTGGGACAAATGGAAGTAATAGCTCTTACTATTACTAATATTTGACAGATTCCTTATTAATTAGTTGGCTGACAGCAAGTTAAAAAAATAATTCAAAGCTTTTGAAAGTCATGCATATAAACTGCATAAGCTGTCTTTTCCATGCAAGAAGAAATTGCTATAGACATTTTTTCCCAAAAAGAATTATAGATATTGCAGATAGTGATCAAATAAATTCAGTATCATACTTTTAATTCAACTCCCTTCAATGTTGATGGGTTTTGTTTACCTACTTTAAAAAAAAAATCTGATTACTGTATTATGAGAAGAAAATATTTTATACTATCAAAGTCAGTTAGAAATAACAAAACCTATTCCACTGTATCAAGATAAAATAAAAGAACATATTATTTATTTATTTGTTTGTTTATTTATTTATTTATTTCGATTTATACCCCGCCTCTCTTCCCCAGTCAAGGGGAACTCGAGGCGGCTATCTTGGATTGTGTAGCTGTATTTAGTTCCCTGTTTCCCTTTTCTACTCAGGAACAAAAGAATTTTAACTGGCTATTTGAATATTCAATTTGTCCAAATAGGTGATAAAACTATTCATGAAATGTGAATTTTGGAAATGTCATTCATAGATCACAGAAAGAAAAAGACATGAAAAAATATTACTTTTATGCTGTGTACTTCTTTAAAAAAAATCAAAATTAATAAACGTAGAAAATTAAAAGGAAGTAAAAAGCAGTAAATTGGCAGAATCTGTGATGGCCAATCACCTGCGGTTTTCATCCAGCACATCCAAGACTTGCTGGTAAGCCCTACGAGTAGAAGACTGGATAAGCGACAAAATGCCCCGAGCAGAGTAAAGACTAGGTCCATCTTCAGAAAACTTTTGGGGAGAGCAGACACGAACCTGTTGAGGTGATGGTGTCACACTGTTTTGTAAGCATAGCAAATGAAGAGAGAAACACTAGTATCAGGTTTCAGATAGAAAAAAAAGTTTTCTCTACCAATCCTTGTTGAAAAATTAAGTTGGTTGCAGTTTTTTGCACCTCTACCATAAGTAAGTAAAATATTATCAAATAGAATGTAAATGGAACCCAAATCTTTCAGTAAAAAAACACTTTAATATAATTAGTAAACAATCTACTATTGCTTAGTAGATATTTACTAAACTTATTAAATATACAATAAGTACGATAAAACACAATTCTGTTATCAAAACCCAAATCCAAAATCACTAATGAATTCCCAGAGGTAGATTCTGACCTATTGGGAAACCTACTGAAATTCATAGCATTTAATTCAGTTATGATTGCTGTATCAGAAGATTGATCCTAGTTTTTCGTTTAGATCTGATAATTCCCCTTTCCATCTCAATGGGAGAGAAGACAAACATTTGCAAGAGATGACACAACACACTCAGTGTTCTCTCTTTCTTATAGGAATGACATACTGCAAGGCATGTGATTTTGATTAAAAATCTGCTGTACAGTATAAAATACCATAGGCTTGAATATTGAATCATTTTCAACTGTAGAAGGGAGCTATTCTGAAACTGCTCTCAGATATGAAGTTTGAATAAAACTATAATGATATTTGCTTTTTGCAAAATAAATAAATAAATAAATAAATAAATAAATAAATAAATAAATAAATAAATAAATAAATAAATAAATAAAGCGTTGTGGAGATTATGAGAAAAGACTGCAAAAGAAACAACTAAGACAGCAGAGACACTGATGACAACTTCTAGATATATCCCAGCGCCCTGTAAGATCACACAGGGTTTGCCTTCTCCAGGTCCCGTCAACTAAACAGTGTCGGCTGACGGGTTTGTGAAGGAGGGCCTTCTCTGTGGTTGCACCGGCCTTCTGGAACCAGATACC